>VZQC01003774.1:617202-635019 GCA_009823505.1 Rhizomys pruinosus | reverse complement strand
AAGGGAAATAAGCCTGAACTGAATTGGAAAAAATGTATGAAATGCACAAAGCATCAATAAAAACTAATTTAAAAAAAAACGTTATAATACCATGTTTTGCATGGTAATTTCTTTCTAATGAGATGAACTCAAATTGACACAAACTAGAAAAAAAAAGTCTGAACAGGAGTCTTCATAAGACACTTTCTATGTGTCAGGGTTGTGAAATCTGGTGAAGACTGAGCTATTGTGATCCTGGATCAAGCAAAGTAGAAATGATAATTCACTGTGGCGTCCTGAGGGGAACCCTTAAGGCGAAGATAACATTATTGTAATAATACATATGGACAATTCTAATTGGACTTAGTGAATTATAAAAAGAAAAATAAAGACCTTTAAATGTGTTGAGGGGCTGGAGTGTTGGTTCAGTGGTTAAGAGCATTGACTGCTTTTGCAGAGGACCCAGGCTCAATTCCCAGCATACATGGCAGCTAACAACCATCCATAACCCCAGTCCTAGGGGAATTCCCAAGCCTTCTGACTCCACAGGTATTGCACGACATGGGTGCACTTAAACACATGTGGTCAATACACTCATACACATAAACAAAAAAAATAAATAATAAATAAAATATTTAAAAATATTGGGCTGGAGAGATGGCCTAGCAGTTAAGAGCACCGACTGCTCTTGCAGAGGACCTGGGTTCGATCCCCAGCACCCACATGGTGGCTGAGAACCGTCTTTGACTCCATTTCCAGGGGAATCTGACGCCCTCTTCTGACCTCTGTGGCATTGCATGACACAGGTACACAGACATTCATGCAGATGGTACATTCATACACATACGAAAATAAATAAAATAAAAAATGTGTTGAAAGAATGACATGATGGAGAAATATGGGATGAGATGGAGAAGGAAAATGGGTCTGGATATGCTCATATTTCATTGTATACATGTATGAAATTCTCAAGAATAAATAAAAATTATTAAAATAAAGGAAACCAAAATTATAGAGAACATTTGTTTATACCAATCCCAAAGTAATTGTTATCCAGTTTTTAATTAAAGCTAATGTGGACAACAGCAATTTATATCACCAATTAACTCAGATGCATTACCGTTTTTATCAGCCTTTAAACCAATGTTGTTTAATATACACATATTTACTTTTACTAAGTCCTAAAACACCATGTATCCTGTAGACAGAGTCTGGCAAAACTGGATACTTGTTGAAGCTACAGATCAATTAAATGTGCACCAATTGAATATACACCGTTGTCCCTCTCGGCTACCACCCATCCCACCCTTCCCGAGTCATCATTTCAGTAGGTTTTCCTGATTCGCAATCAATTCTGTTGGTTGATTCTTTAATGCATCCCTCATCTACAACGAATATATCATAACTGGTGTTATTGGACTAGACATCCACATAATTGAGCAAGATACCATTTGAGTCGTCGTTTTATCTGGACCTGTGTTTATTCCTTCAACATGATGTCTCATGCTTCCATCCATTGGCCTGCAAAGTTCATGATGATTTGTCTTTCTTTAACCGCTTGCAAGATTCATTGTGTAGATGTATCACATTTCTCTATCCACTCGTCAGTTTTGAGGGGCATTTGGATTAATTCCCAGTTTTTGCTATTGTGAACAGAGCAGGAATAAACATATCAGCTGTGCATTTTCTCTGCAGTAAGATGAGTCTTGTGGGTGAATACAACCCACGAGTGTATTGACTGGGTCAAATGGCAGGGACATTTTGAGTCTTCTAAGGGTTCTCCACAACTAGTTTTCCATAGTGGATGCCACAAGTTGAGAGAGAGCAGATGATAAGGTGGCCTTTCCCACTGCACACCTCGTCCAGCACTGGCTCGTTTTTTCCTCTGATCCTGGCCAGTTACTGGAGACAGGATGGTATCTTAAGGTGTTTTAATTGCCTTTAATTAAAAAACTGTATAACAATTACGTTGGGATTGGTATAAATGTTCTCTATAATTGTGCTGTCATATAGTATCACTTGGTAGCAATCTCTGTCACCCTATAAGGGATGATTTAATTATAAAAAATAAAGTTTGTTTCCCAAGTTAAATCACAGGAGTACAGTAAAGCAAAACAGCATGGGTGAAACTTGATGAAATCTGTGCATTGATTCCACCCTAATAGGTAATATATGCTCTACAACTGCTTTTTGAGATTCATGGGTCAAAAAATAAATACCTAAAATAAAAAAGGGGGAAATAGATACGAAACTTTTTGTCAAAAACCTTGGCAATCCACATCTTAAAACTAACTACATGTAAGGATTTGTATGTTCCAACAGCCAGAGTATCACCAACTTAAATGGCTGAGAAAGAAAATGCAGCTTTGCTATGAGTAGCCAGAACCAGTAAAAGTGACAGCAGAAGGATTGATTCCTCTGGGCATTGAGGGAAGAAATGCCTCAGATTGCAGACATCAGGCCCCTCTTTGGATCTTACTAGTAACAACGATTTTTAATGGAATCTAAAGAGCTTACCTTCTAGGTGCTGCAAAGGTTTAATACAAGAGACTTACTTAACTCCCCCCCATAGAAAAAAGAAGAAATCGTGAGGATGGATGAAGTCGCTCTCTTCAGACTATAGAATTGTGAGCCGAGCTGTTATATGAAGGTAATTCTACTTTTAAATAATGGGTAAAAAACGGCCTTTTTCTTTAATTGATAATGCGACATAGGAACTGTTGAAAAGGATTATTCTTATTCAGAACAAATAAAGTGCTAAAGTCTCCTTAAGCTATGATCTTAAACAAAATATATTAATACAGGAGTCTGACATCAACAATGGATTATTCTAAGGAGATGTTGGCCAGGAAATCCAAGCCCCCACAAAAGGTAATGCTTCCTTGCCTCCAGAACTGGGATTACAGTTCCTGCAGGAAGAGAGGCAAAGGCCACTGAATGTTGAAGACCGACCTGATATAAACTGGGAAAGATGTATGGAGACACTTGCAAGCATACGGATGGTCTCTGGAATGTCAGAGAGTGTTACAAAGGCCATTAAACCAATAAAGAGGCAAATAAGGTTTCCTTGAGTCAGCAAGACTCCTCCGTCAGCACCCAGCTACACCTCACCTGCATGGAAATACAGTGCAACAGTGGCAGCCAATTGTCTGTATATCCCAAACTAATTGGTTATTAGCTCTCTCCTTGGAGGAATACCACGGCTGATGATGCCACAAGCTTACATCTTCTAATTGTTAGGAGATGTTATAAAGCACATGAAGACCCTGTCATACACAGATGACAAAAATGAAAAATTCATGGATTACATAACGCATAAACCCAAACACATATGTGATGCACATCACTATACCAAAGTAACCTAACCATAACAAATTAGTTACCCCTGCAGCCTTTAATGACACCTCGCTCAATACCTAATTGCAATTGCTTATTTAGCAGGATCGAAAGGCTATATATCACACACCGTTCCAATCACACAACATTTACATCACTACCCCACCAATATACTTACAAAATTGCCACCAAAACCACACATGATCAATAAATCAACATTCACACAGTACCACCAACCAAACATGACTCAAGAAGGTTATGCTGGACAAGCTTGGCACACCATGAAAGGAAAAAACCCCAGCCACGCAAAAATACTCACTTAATGCCACTCAAGAACCAAAGAACAACCCACAAGGACAGGAATATATTCACAGCAGCAAATTAAAATGTACATGTTTTAGCACTTACAATCAATAACCCACCACCCACTAATACAAAACATGCAAACAATACATGCATCCGACATTAACACCTTGACCTCTCAACATAACTAAGCCTAGGGACACAACTCCTACAGTGAACAGAAATAGGAGGCAGAACGGTAAGAGCATACATAGAAGCCAGCGACCTCGGGCGTTGGGGTGAATGGTGAAATCGGGTACAACAACACTAAAGACTGGACACTCATTTGACTCACAACTTAGAGGAATGTCGGGAAATAGGAATCCAGAAGGCAAAACCTCCACACTTGCGCTCGAGACTGGCTGGGCAACACACAATGGATATGTAGTGCCGGGGGCGACCTCACAGAACCTAGATACCGCCAAAAAATTGGTTTTACATGCCAAAGATGAGCCGTAATGATACGGTCCACTACTGAAATTGAAACACTTATAACCGTTAGAAAAGAAATGCTTAACAACAAAGCAACAAACAATACAAAGACACAGAGAAAGCTGCCAGGAAGAACTTAGATCATTAATGGTGACAGATAACATGCATAGATCCAACCACTAAGGAGATTGGTTAAAGCTGAATGAGGTAGAAGAGGCGACAAAGCAATAAAAGGGGAACTATATAGCTGAACCATGAAATAAACAAGGTGAAACCGAGAGAGCAAAAAATACAAGAAAAAACATACAAATTATAAATAAAAAATAAAAGATAAAAAAGAAAGGAAGTCATTAATTAACATTCATATAAATCATGATAAAACCATAAATTATTAATAGCCTAACTTTAATATTAGGTTAGGGAACAATCATTCTTATACTGATTAACATAACAACTAAGAAGAAATTATTGGACAGAAGGAAGAAACAATAAAATACTTCAGAATAAAAAATTATTCCTCAAATTAAAATAAGTAAAAAAACACAAAAACCGCGTAAGCATGCAGCACATACTCCTAATATCCAGTCTCAAACAGAAGTACGAACAGAAGCAAGGAAGGACACTACCAATCTGTTAAGATGTCGTGACTTGAGACTCGTCTAAATACACGCTAGAAAACCGAAACAGTACTAATTTAACATGTCCCTATAGCGAAGAGAGGCTCCCTATTATGAAAAGCGAATGCACAACATCTACTATCTAATCAATTCTTAAAGAATTGAACTAACTAATGAAGAGATTTGATCATTATTTCACAATGGGAAACCATCTAAAATAAAAAATCATTACCTGAATGGAAATGTACTGACAGCCCAAGTATCAATCTATGATACCATTTAAAAATCCTACAAGGCAACAGATCAACATTCAAACCATACTTCAGAGGTCATTTACGTGGCACATAACCGTAATCTAAACCGTTAAAGGCGAGCACAGAAGGCACGCAACCAAAGTAAGGTCCTTCTCTCGCTGCCAAATCGACTCGCATACAGTGTGATTGGCCTCTACATAGAGACTCAGAACCAGCTGGGGCTACAGGGACCTGTCTCAANAATACAGGAGCTCTGACATCAACAATGGATTATTCTACCAAGGAGATGTTGGCCAGGGGATCCAAGCCCCCACAAATGGTAAAGGCTCCTTGCCTCCAAACTGGGATATCTGCAGGAAGAGAGGCGATAAGGCCCTGCTGTTGAAGACCTGATATAAACATGGGAAAGATGTATGGAGACCGCACTTGCAAGTATACAGATGGTCTCTGGGATGCCAGAGAGTGTTACCAAAGGCCACTAAACCAATAAAGCAAATATAGGTCTCCTTGAGTCAAGCAAGACTCCTCCGTCAGCACCAGCTACACCTCATCTGCCTGGAAATACTGTGCAGCAGTGGCAGCCATATGTCTGTATATCCCAAATCTAATTGGCTATTAGCTCTCTCCTTGGAGGAATAACCCACGGCTGATGCCACAAGCTTACATCCTCTAATGGTTAGGAGATGTTATAAACCACACGAAGACCCTGTCATACTTAACAGAAGAAAATGTAATTCATGGATTAACATACCATCCAAACATCTGTGTCTATACCAAAGTAACCTACCATAACAATTAGTACTGTTTAAATACCTGTATATCTAATTGCATGTGCTTCATTAGCAGGATCGAAAGGCTATATATTATACTGTTTAAATACCTATATATCTAATTGCATGTGCTTCATTAGTAGGATCGAAAGGTTATGCCTGGACAAGCTGGCAACCCATGAAAGAAAACAACCAGAACTGACTAGAGACCAAGACAACAGCTCCAGAGAAATAGACTGTTTTGCTTCTCATCCACCTGTGCCCCTTTTCTAAGCCTAGGGAACAATCTGTGGAAGAGGGGGCACGGTAGAATATAAGGGCTGCGATTGGGGTGAATGGTGAAACTACAACAATATAGACTGGACACTCATTTGATCAACTTGATTGGACATACAAGCCCCCCCTGCTGGATGGTGGGACCCATGAGCTGTGTGGGTTTGGGCACAACTGCTCGCAAATTGGTTTTACATGAAGGATGCTTGTACTCACAGATTATCACTTATTGTTAAAGAAATGAAAACAAAACAAAACAAACAAACAAAAAACAGAGAAAGATGCAGGACAGTTATGGAAGAATGCATGATCTGGGATGGGTATGGGTGGGGTGGGGGGAACGGAAGGGGATATATGCCTGAACTGAATAGGAAAATGATGTATGAAATACACAAAACATCAATAAAAAAAATAAAAGAAAAATAAAAGAAAGGAAAGCATTTAACATTCAAATAAAATCTGTACCTAAATGATTAATAGTCCTATGTTAATCTAGTTTTGACAATTTTTTTATTAGCTGTTTACACTAGGGAAATTTGGAAGAAGGAAGAACACTCTTCAGAAATATAAAATTATTTCAAATTACAAAAATAAACCATAAACGTAAGGCATGGCAGCACATACTTCTAATTCCAGTACTCAGAAACTCAAGAAAGGAGGACCACAACGTTCAGTGTTGACTACATGTTAACACTCCGAAAAATATTTTAAATGCCTTGGAGAGCCCATTATACAAAAGGAAGCCACATTCTTCTACAATTAAGTGACAACATATTTGTATTTTCAAATGGGAAAATTAAAATAATAAATATAATTGAAATGGAAATGAATACTGACACAGTTCATTCTTTACTATTTTAAAATCCTGGCATAAGAAAATCATGGGCTTAGTGGCACATACCTTTAACCGTTAGGCACACAGGAGACAGAAGCAAGTAGGTCTCTGTGATATGGAGGACAGTGTGGTCTACATAGCGACTTCTAGGCCAGCTGGGGCTACAAGGAGACCCTGTCTCAAACCACCCCCCGATGAAAATTAGTAGCCAATAACAGCAAATAGAACTAATAGGCAACGAATGGTTCTTAGCCGCTATGTGGGTTCCGGAACCTAACCTGATCCCCACCCCCTGTACAGACAGACATGGAGACCCTATCTAATAAAGACAAAATGACTAATCTTTAAAGAGCTGGTGAAAGGATATATGGAGAAATTTAAGGAGAGGGTATAAAATATTGCTTACATAATTGAAACTACATCTCAGGATAAATCAATGCCTCTAGTAAGCATGAAGTGGGGACTATTGAGAAATCCAACCAAATCTCAGAATAATCTCTCAATTTTTGGTTTAAGACATTTAGCCTCCCAAAATTCTATTTATAACAAGACACTGTTGTGCTTTACCCAACTGGAGTGATCCAAGAGTTAGGAATCTTCGGATTTTTCGAATATCTCAGGCTTTGCAGTCATTCATTCTAAGGGCCATGGATTTGTTTGCAACAGGTCCTAGCCTTAACAGTTACTATAATGCAGCCAATGGAGGACTCCAATTGGCTCAGCTGTGGTCAGCTGATATCACTCACGCTCCTTTGTTCCCTATCCTGTACTGAAATATTCCTGACTAGTTAAGTGGCTAGTTAATATTCTAGTTAAGTGGCTATCCAGGTGCTTAAATCTTTGTTGAAAATTAATCTGATGTAAGCACTACTTGGCCAGGGAGTCTACCAGGTCAGGTCTCAAGCTCAGGGAACTAAATAGATTTATGGACAAAATAACAAAATTATTTTTACTTAAAAAATCAGGACCCACTTTTGGAAAAAGATTATACCTTAGCGTCTGGTTCTCTAGTATACTAGCAATAAAACTGTCACAGTGCCTGTAGTTGCAGTACTTGGAGGGGTACTTGCTGGAGACCAGGTTGAACAGAATATCACATACCCATCTCTCAAAACTGAAAAAAAATTAGCTTTTATTCTAAACCACTGGCAAAAGGCTCTTTATTTTCATCAACTGTTTTTACTCCTTGCAACTAGTGAGATAATAAAAAAAATCTTCTTAAATTTGGGAATATTGTGAATCACACTGATCCATTTTCAAAAGTTCAGTTAGTCTTGTGTTTCTTAGAGAACAACTAGGTCGTGGTATTTTATTATATTTTATGTATTATTAGATTCAATTTGAAGAAGTTTTTCTAAGGATTTTTGCATCTCTACGTAAGAATGTTTATCTAAATTGTGCGTGTGCACATGTGTGTGTGTGTGTGTGTGTAGGCATGTGACAACTTTGGTTGTGTTGGCACCAAGTATCAAGCATCATAAAATGATTTGAGAAGGTGGTCACATATACACAGAGGAAGGTATGCATACTATATTTACTTCGTCTTTAAAATTCATTCGAACTTGCCAGTTCACCATTATGGTCCTGAAGTTTACAATTGCTTCTTTTGGAAAGTTATTTAATTATTAATTAAATATCTTTAATTGCTTGAAGTTTATTAAAAAATTTTCTTTCTTCCTTCCTGGGTATTTTTTGTGTCTTTAAAAGAATTGGTAGATTTCATCCAATTTTCAAATTATTGAAATTTTTTTTAGTGTTTTCCTTATTATAATCTATTGTTTGTTGGTTCTGTATTAAAAGGATGGTTTCACGATTTTGTTAGAATTTTATTTTGTTTTTGTCACAGCATATGATGCTCTTAGCATCTTTATGTGTGTGTGGTGTGAGTGCATGTTTGTATATGTAAAATATGTATGGTTATGTTAGATATTTTATGGTTTGTCAGATATTTTGTCATGGAAATGATGCAAGTAACTAAAAAGAGCAACATTAGTAATTTGTTTCTTATAATTTATTGGACATTAAAATGATTCTTTATCAGTTCCATTTTCTTTTAAATATACAAATTTGTAAGATCTGTTAACATTAAAAATATATTAGAATGTAAATACACACACATGTGAGCATGTACACATAAATACATACATACATACACATGTAATAAAGAAAAGATTACTAAGTTGACCTTCAAGAGATAGAAGTTAAATTATTGTTTAATGTTTAATGAGAAACACACAAAATTATTTTTACAATTTTGTTGTAGGGTCTTTTTGTTGTAGGAGTATTTTTTTACATAATTAGAATAAATGTCATAGTAATACCCAAACAACTAACATCCATATACCATCCTTTAGGCCCTTTGCCATCCACTTGGCTCTAATAAACTATCCCTAAATTCTATCTCTATTTTTTCACCTATCCTGTCCCTACTGGTCAACTATCCCTAGGCTGCTCCTATGCTAAGTCAAAGTGTTTGTCCCTGTCCTATTTACAGAGCCAAAGTTTGGTGGGGGTGGGGGAGGGTGGGGGGTGGCAAAAGTAGATAGGTCACAGTCCCCTGAATTCTTGAACTAATTTGTGTATCTTGTCTCATTATTAAGGACTGCTTGAAATGTAAAGAAAAACATGAAATTACTTGCAAAGTTTTTATTTAAATTAGACAGAATTTAATAAATAAAAATGTATATAAACCCAATTAAAGATTAACACCAAAATGTACAAAATAGTCTTTATGAGTTGAATTGCTTTATCTTTATTTACAGTTGACTCCTAATTAGATTTAAACATGTAGAGTAAAAACACAAACGTGTATTCATTCACTCACACATGTACATACTTTATTTTTTCATTTAAATTGAACCAAGATGTTAATTTATGCTGTTAAAGAGCCTTTTACTAATAGTTATAAAAAACAATTTATCAGAGCCAGTGTCTTTTGTCAGATCCCTGAAGACCTATAAATTCCCATAGAAATCCATCTGTTTCTGTCTCCAGAATGCTGAAATTAAAAGACTATGTTATTTGAAGTCAATTTTTAAAAGACAGTTTCAATTAAATTTAAGCATGGTTTAGGAAAAATTATTATTAAAAAGCCATATGCTCAGCTCAGCAGCTGGTATGTACACCACAGGCAGGCAGGTGGCGCCAAAGCACAAGACACGTGTAATCAGGAACTCTGAATAAAGTCTTCAAGGTGAAACACATTTAAAAGACCAAAATGAATTTTAATGCCTAGAACTTTAAAATTAAATCAACCAATTAATTTTAATTTTGTGCATATTTTGACTCAAAAGGTATCTAGGGTACTTGGGGTTAGGTAAAATATTACATCTTAATTTAATCATGCTGAGATGAATTTGTATGCAAAATTTATGAGAAAGCTGTTAATTTGCCATGGCTTAAAATTATCTCAAAAATGTAATGGAGATTAAAGACAGTTACCCAAGAAACCCACAAAAGGAAAGACTTTTTGAAGGAAGATCAAGGCAATGGTTAGAACATGTTAGAGATGTTTAAACTATGACTTCTCTAACTTTTCAGTTTAAGATGAAAAACTTGTTCTTGTTCATTTAAAAAAAAATGCTCACTAGGCATGGTGGTGCATGCCTTTAATCCCAGCACTCAGGAGGCAGAGACAAGACTGGTCTACATAGCCAGCTCCAGGCCAGCTGGGACTAAATGGAGACCCTCACTCAAAAACAAAAACAAAAACAAAATGCTCTTGTCCCTGTAGGATAGTTACTGTGAAAGGCCTTAATTTGCCTCAGAAGGGACTGGGATTTAGCCTTTGGCTGAGTACTTGAGCAAGCCTGGGGAAATTTACATATGAAGAGTTATGCTGGAGCTGAGCCTGAGAAACCAGTTTTTTACAGTAGGAGGGGAAGACAAGTTCTTGTAATTAGAACCCAAGGTTTTATTTTTGGCCTGAAACATTATTAAAAATGATTCCAAGACCAAGTCTAGGTAGTAAACCTTGATATTAAACTCAGCGTGGAAGTCGCTGGCTTTTATAGCCTTGAGGAGTGACTGAGTTAGAATGCATGTTCCTTGGGAGATGGGATGCTCATTCTGGAGCCAAAACAGAGCGAGGCCAGGAATCTGCCTGTCTCTATGGCTGCCACATGGGCAGACAAAAAAGGAACCAAGGCAAGGCTATGGCAGTTTCCTCCATGTGTGCAAAGCCATGTGTTTGCAGATTGGTCTCCCATCCATTCAACCAAGCAGAAGAGCCAGCTCCATGGCACAAGATAGATGTCAGGAAAGAGAGAAAGAGGTTGATAGTAAAAAGGCAAGATTCTGGGGTTTGCATACAGAATTTTTCAGGATTTCATCCAGCCACATATCTGGGCGCCATTTGTAGGTTGTCCCATTCATTCCCAACGTGAGCCACATAGGAAAAACACTTGAGAAAGCACAGCACACAGACGCATGGTAAGGTATCCAATTACAGAGATATCCTTTATTCAAAATGGCTGGATTTTATAGACTGTGTGACTTCATTTTCCAGGGCCCAATCTGAGACCTTTGCATCACCACATCCCACTCCATTGGGGTGGCCAGAGAGGTCCCATGACTCCCACTTATGCACTAGGAAGCACTGGTTGGAATGTAAGCCCATTCATAGCAAACTTAACTGAATTTTCCCACAAGTAACTAACAAGAACGACATTAGTAATTTTTTTTTTCTTTTGGTCAATTTATATGATGTATTTATTGGTCAATACAAATTGATTCTTATTATTTCCATTTTTCTTTTAATATATAAAGTTCAGGTTTGTGACCACTATGTTGCTTTTCTCTTTGCTAATTTACTTATATTCTTATTATTTCCCTTCTTATGATTCAGTGGAGACTTTAGAGTTATTTAAATATATGGTCCTGGAACATTCAAACTAAGGAAGACTTAGACAATCAGAATATATATATATATATATACTATATATTATTATTATATTATTGAAACAAAGTCTGGTGTACTGAATTTCATAAAAACAGTAGTATTCACATTCAAGACACAGATTAACCACAACTCAGTAATAGGTGATTTAATTATTCCACTTTCTCCAGTAGATAGGTCATATGGCCAAAGAATAAGCAGAGAATCATCAGAACTAAAGGATATCATACATCAAATGCACTGATAATATATATATATATATACTTTTCCACCCAAGCACCAAAAAATACATATTCTATTCAGCAACCAATGGAAATTTCTCTGAAATAGATCACATATTGGGACAAAAAAATAAAAACTCAAAAAATAACAAAAACTTGAAATAATTCTATCAGACCACAATGCAATAAAAATTAAAATCAATATCAGAAGAGGCTCTAGTTAGTACAAGAACTCATGTATCTTAAATAACACATTCCTGAATGTTAAATGGGTCAAAGAAGAAATAAAGAAAGAAATACATGTATTTCTGGAAATAAATTAAAATTATAACATAACCCAACAAAACATTTAGGGCACATTAAACAGTTTTAAGAGGGAAATTCATAGCTCTAAGAAATTCAAAGTCAGAAAGGACATACATAAATGACTTAATGGTACAACTCAAGAATTTGGAAAAGCAGGAGCAAACTGAATCCAAACCCAACAGATGAAACGAAATAAAAAAAAAAGTTGGGGCAAAAATCAATGAAATAGAAACAAAGAAAAACAATGTAACAATTCAATGTACCTAGGTCTGGTTCTTCAGTACAAAAAACAAGATATATAGATCCTAAGACCCTTAGCTCAGTTAACCGAAAGAAAGAACAAATAAAGATCAACAACACCAGAGACAAAAAGAAAATATCACAAGAGACACCCAAAAGATACAGAACACTATAAGAAAGACTTTAAAAACCTGTACACCTGTTCCATTAATCTAAGTCCTATACCTGAAACATGTCCTGTTCTAAGTAGTAGGGTCTTATTTTCTATTTCTGGTAGATAATCAAGAGCTTTGGTGATAGCCTGCTTTGTTTTGAGAGTCTCTTGGATCACTCTCACCAATATTCAAAGGGAGGTATCCTCAGTTTTGAACTGGGATCCCTGCCACACAGCACCCCATTTTCCACAATCTGAGTACTAATGTTAAGTCAGAATCCCCATAATTTCCACTCTTCCACTGTCCTGACTTTCCCAATCTCCAATCATGTGTTCTCCTCCTGCCTTCCAAAACCTACACCCGACCCTCACCATCTAACCCCTAGTAACATCTGTTCCTTACTGTCCTCCTCTTTGGGGTTCTTTCTTTTCCTTTTCCTCCATGTATCCTTTACAATTTATTGGCTCCAGGTGTTAATTCGGGATATATACTCATGTAAAGGGATTGGTGCTACAATCCACAAATGAGGGAAAACATTAATCACCATTTTTCCCCCCTTGGTGTTACTTCACTCAGAATAACATTCTCTAGTTCCACCACTTTACCTGTGAATTTCATAATTTCATCTTTTCTTACTGCTGAGTAGTACTCCATTTTCTAGTTGTGGCATATTTTCTTTATCCATTCTTCACTGTGGAATATTTAGGTTGTTTCCATTTCTTCGTTGTTGTGAAGAAAGCAGGAAAAAATCATGGGTATGTTTACAGTATGATGAGTGTGCTGGATAGCTTTAGTGTCAACTTGACACACCTGGGTTGAGGGAGCCCCAATTGGGGAATTGGCTCAATTGGATTGGCCTATGCCCACATCTGAGGAGTATTGTCTTGATTGTCGAGCACTGTGGGAAGGCCCAGCCCACAATGAGCGGTGCAACCTTGGGCAGGTTGTGTACTGTATAAGAAGGCAGGCTGGGCATGAGCCAGTGGAGCAAGCCAACGAAGAGCATTCCTCCATGGCCTGTGCTTCAGCTCCTGCCTCCAGGTTCCTGCCCTGAGTTGCTGCCTTGGGCTCCCTGAGTGATGAACTGTGACACAGGAGATGTAAGCTGAATAAACCCTTTCCTCTCCAAGTTGGTGTCAGTCAGAGTGTTTTGTCACAGCAATGGAAGACAAACTAGAACAGAAATTGGTACCAGAGAGTGGGGTATTGCTGTGACAGACCTGACCTTGGTGTTTTGGGGAAAGATTGTGGAAGCATTTGGAACTTTGGGCTAGAAGAATCATTGAATGCCTAAAGATCATTTCCTTGGAACTTGGAACCGTTTTGCTGAGAGAGTTGTAGATGATGGAGGCCTGGCTTGTGAAGTTTCTAGTTTCAAAGGGAAGCAGAGATCACTAGGACTCTTTACTCTGTGGGTTCTCGTCAGCTGGGGCTGAAAAATCAGCGGTAAATAAGAAGAGACCAGAACCTGAAGTGAAATCTTTGCATCTTTGCTTTACTGGGACAATTGATACCAGTTAGCTGGGGCTGAAAAATCAGCTGTAAGTAGCAAGAGACCAGAACCTGAAGTGAAATCTTTGCTTTACTGGGACAATTTATGCTGGTTAGCTGGGGCTGAAAAATCAGCTGTAAGTAACAAGAGACCAGCATCACTGTGGTGAAATCTTCTGGGAAAAATTTCTTCAGGGTCAGCACACAGAAGATATGTTCCAGAAGGGGCCTGAGCCTCCATGTCAAGCCAGAAGCAGGACTTGGTAACGTGTAAGAATCTCCTATATGGTTCCTGTGTTGAAAGCATGAAGGGGTCACAGAGAGCAGCTGAGGCCTGGCACTATGAGAGGCCAGGAAAGGCCACTGGTCAGAGTGCGGCCTTGGTAGCAGTGAAGACCCCAGGATTCCAGAGGTCAGGAAGAGAAGCTGAGGTTTTGCATCAGGAGAGGTCAGAAGCAACCTCAGTTTCAGTGGCGACCCCAGCATTTTGGAGATGCCAGGACCATGGGATGACCACCAAGAGCAGCAGCAGGTGTGGAATGGAGTCGGCCTGGGCCTGCGAGATGAGCTGTGTGTGCCACAGACGGCAGAGTCAGAGAAGGGGAGCTGCCAAAACCCTTTGGAGCCCAGAAGATTGTGAGTGAGTCCCAGGTGTCCAGCCTTGAGCTACTTGCTGGACTTAGGTTTTGTTTGAGAGTGCCTGATTCTTCCCTTTGAAATAAGACAGTACTTGTTTTGGATTTTACAGCAGCCCACAGTTAAGAGACTTTTAACAGACTGTGAACTTTTAAGTGTTTGGACATTTTAAGGACTGTGGGGCTTTTAAGGTTGTACTGTCTTAGGTTGTGATTAATGTTAACATCATACTTTGGGGATAAGAACTGGAAAGGTGGTGGTTTAATAGTGATGTGTTTTGTGTGTCAAGTTGACAAGGGGTCAATTGTGCTGGATAGCTTTAGTGTCAACTTAACACACCTGGGTTGAAGGAGCCTCAATTGGGGATTTGGCTCCATTGGATTGGCCTGTGGCCACATCTGTGGAGTATTGTCTTGATGGTCAAGCAGTGATGGAGGGCCCAGCCCACAATGAGTGGTGCCACCCTGGGCAGGTTGTTGTGTACCATGTAAGAAGGCAGGCTGGGCATGAGCCAGGAGAGCAAGCCAGTGAACAGCATTCCTCCATGGCCTGTGCATCAGCTCCTGCCTCCAGGTTCCTGCCCTGAGTTGCTGCCTTGGGCTCCCTGAGTGATGAACTGTGACCCAGGAGATGTAAGCTGAATAAACCCTTTCCTCCCCAAGTTGGTGTCAATCAGAGTGTTTTGTCACAGCAATGGAAGACAAGCTAGAATAGGTGAGTCCTTTGGGTATATGCCAAAGAGTAGTAAAACTGGGTCATATGATAGATTAATTTTTTAGTTTTTTGAGAGTTCCCCACACTGCATTCCATAGTGGGTGCACTAGTCTGCATTCCCACCAGAACTGAGTGAGTGTTTCCCTTTCTCCACACCCTCACTGGTAAATTACACAAATAACCATAGAAGTTTAATTATATTAATAAATCTACATCTCTGTTGAAAGGGCCAAATTCAACTCAGAGGCAGACTTTTAGAATTATATAAATACATATTAAACTTTGTATAAACCCAATTAAAGATTGTTAATACCAAAATATATAGACAAATAGTTTCATATAGGTTTAATCTGTTTATAGTGATTTATAGTTGACCTTTTACTACACAGGAATTTAGAAAGTCATAAGGGATTAGAACAAGTACACACACACATATATACTCAATGGATATTTAGGGTACTCAAATCCTAAAGCAAAATATTACATCTTAGCTTAGCATACCAGGATTGAAAAGAAGTTTTGACATATCCATGGTTTATAACCATCCTTGAAAGTAACACACAAGTGTATGTCTTTTAAATTTTGTTTCTAGCTTTCTAATACTTATTGTAAAAACATGGTCGTCAAGTTATTAGAAAATTACAGTAATTGTGTTTTTCATGTTGCTTTCCTGTGAAAATCACTAAATATTCCAGGCTATACTGAACTTTCTCACATAAGCATTTTAAGAGGAACAAAAAAACATGACATGGAAAAGGAAACATGGTTATTTACCAGAAGGCATGCTGGAGTTTGTTCAATTATATTAGTGCCAAACAATTTCATAGATGGTTTGCATAATTGTGCATACGCACATGTGTACCTGTGTGTGTGTGTGTTTGTCTGTGTGATGTTCCAGCAGTCCTCACTAATCAGAGAAATAGGGAAGATCACTTAAGCACAGGAGTCCTGGTTTGCAGTGCATGCACTAAGTTTAACATCAATATAATAATATCTAGGGAGCAGAGCACAAACAGGTTGTTAAAGTAGGGATGCCCAGGTCAGAAGGAGATAAAGTCTTTTTAAACTGAGAGTTCTTCATTTCTCAAAATTTGACCACAAATATTTTGGGTCTTTCAGTTCTAGAATGGTAACAATTCCACCTCAGGCACAAGAACCGTTAAAGATATGATATATTTGTTTTGTTTTAATATATAAACAGGTATGAGAAGTGTCTAAGAGCTCACTTAGCCCTTGTCCTCAGGAGAATTAAAAATATCAAGGACCCTTACTGTCTTCATCTCTATGTATATTGAATGTGCTGTGTATCTTGTTGATTGGAACAATTATTTCAGAATTGTCTACACTCTGTGGTGTTCTGAGATCAAGGCTTGACATAGACCAACCCATACATGTTGAGGCAATTGGGCAATAACGTGTCATTACTGATTTCATGGGAAAATTTTGAGAATATGTGAGACTTAGAAATTGGATATGGAGAGGGTTAGAGGATTTGGGTCAGTGCTCTGCACCTTCGTGCGGGCTGCCTGGAAGTCACTTGGGCAAGTACTTTTGCAGGTGGGCTCTTTCCGGGACTGCAGCTAGGGGGTCATGTCTCTGAGGACTTCTGGGCGGGACTGCCCTTCACCTTTCTTTGGTGCCAGGGCCAGAGGGTCGGAGAATTTGGGTCAGTGCTCTGCACCTTTGTGCGGGATGCCGGGGAGCAGGCTAGGTCAGGCATATACCCCCACGCCCAAGGTCAGTGAGAATCCAAGTGGACTTTTTTTGGAGAACCTTCAGAACAAGAAGAGAAGAGTTCTTTACAAAATTGAAAACTAGAAAAGTCAATACTCCATAAACAAGGAAGAGGAAAGAGGGGGAAAAAAGCATATGAAGGAGGAAATCAAAACCATCCCCTAACATAGTGAAAAGGTATTTGTGATCTGAACCACAAAAGGGAAGCCCACATGCCAGGGACATGATGAAGGGACAACATGGGAAAGGAACAGGAAAATCCTGCACCAAGCTTTAGCAAATCTGTAGGAGATAGCTACAATTGGAACCCCTTGGAGGAGACTCAAGGAAAAGATCTTAGAGGAATAATTGGAGACCTATGCAGAGAAATTAAAGAACATAAAGAGGAATTCAGAGAACTAAAGAGAGAGAATGAAAAACTCAAAAAAGACCTAGAGGGATACAATGACAAACATCAGAAAGAACTAAAGGAACAGATTGACAAACTCCAGAAAGAACTAGAGGGAGAAAAAAATAAAGAATACAGAGAACTAAAGAGAGAGAATGAAAAACTCAAAAAGGACCTAGAGGGATACAATGACAAAC
>VZQC01003774.1:518804-605569 GCA_009823505.1 Rhizomys pruinosus | reverse complement strand
AGGTAGGGTTTTAATTTTGTTCTTCTACAAATGATGATCCAATTTTGCCAGCATCATTTGCTGAATATGCTATCCTTCCTCCACTGAGGGTTTTTGCCCCTTTGTCAAATATGAGGTGGCTGAAATTGTATGAGCTCAAGTTTCGATCTTCAATTTTGTTCCATTGGTCAACAGGTCTGTTTTTGTGCCAGTACCAGGCTGTCTTTATGACTATGGCCCTGTAATATAGTTTGAAGTCTGGTAGGGCAATAACCCCTGTATTGCATTTTTCACTCAGGGTTGCTTTAGCTATTCGGGGTCTTTTGTTTTTCCATATGAATTTAAGGAGTTTTTTCCAAGTCTGTGAAGAAGCTCATGGGGATTTTGATTGGGATTGCATTGAATCTGTATATCAATTTGGGTAAAATGGACATTTTTACTATGTTCATTTTCCCAATCCATGAGCATGTGAGGTCTTTCCATCTTTTGATGTCATTTTCAATCTCCTTCTTCAGGGGTTTAAAATTTTTGTTGTAGAGATCTTTGATATATTTGGTTAGGTTTGTTCCCAGGTATCTTATTATTTTTGAGGCTATTGTGAGTGGGAAGTTCTTCTTATATTCCTTCTCCACTTGTTTATTGTTGGTGTAAAGAAAGGCTACTGATTTTGCTAGGTTTTGCAGCCCGACTCTTTACTAAAACTCTTAATTATTTCTAGAAGTTTTCTGGTGGAGTTTTTAGCATCCCTTAGGTAAACTATCATATCATCTGCAAAAAGGAATAGCTTAACTTCTTCTTTTCTGATTAGTACTCCTTTAATTTTCTTCTCTTGTCTTATTGCCCTAGCAAGCATTTCAAGCACTATGTTGAAGAGGAGTGGTGATAAGTGACAACCTTACCAGGTTCCCACCTTTAAGGGAAATTGTTCCAATTTTTCTCCATTTAGGATGATGTTGCCAGTGGGTTTGATATATATGGCTTTGGTCATGTTGAGGAATGTTCCTTTCAGTCCTACTCCCTCTAGGTCTTTAAACATGAAGAGATGCTGGATATTTTAAGGGCTTTTTCTGCATCAATTGACATGATTGTGTGGATTTGTCTTTCAGTCCATTTATGTGTTTTATGATATTTATTGATTTATGTATGTTGAACCATCCCTGCATCTCTGCTATGAATCCAACTTGATCATGATGGATGATCTTTTTGATGTGGGTCTGTATGTGATTTGCAAGTATTTTGTTGAGAATTTTTGCATCTATGTTCATTAGTGAGATGGGTCTATAGCTTTCTTTTTTGCTTGCATCTTTGCCTGGTTTTGGTATTAGAGTGATGCTGGCTTCATAGAAGGAGTTTGGGAGAATTTTATTAACATTTCTGTATTATAGAACACACCATAGGATTACATAAGGATAAATTATGAATGGTTGTAGCATGTATCAATAAGGAGAGAAAATATTATTTTACAAAAATTTTTAATTGTTAAATATATCCTTTTTTAACCAAAAGATGTGATGTTTTCCGCAAGGAAGTGCTTGAATGTTCCACCTTGGCAAACTCAAACAACCATCAATCCTGACCCAGTGCTCCACACTGGGGTCCCTCATGATGTTTATTCTTAAAGGGAGCAGTGAGGACAGTCATGGGATCCAAATAAGATATAATTGTCTCTTTTTGATGCCCCAAATTTGCTATCAGATTAACACAAAGGAAACTTTCAACTTGAAAAAACAAATAAAATCAACTGGTCTAAAGAGTGAATTCAGTGAAATCTGAGACCCTTATTCATGTCAGGCCACATTCCTGACCTAGTTCATTCTTTTCCTTCATGGAATACACTCCAATAAGTACACTCTACATAAAAGGATTCTGTAAGTTCACAAGTCTCTTCCCTTTTCTCTGGTTGCTGAAGCTTAATGAGATGTAAGAGCTTATCAAGGGTCATTCAGGTGCTGCATGAATGTAGACACTGGTATTAAACTATAGTTGCCAGCCATATGTGTGGTGTGCTATACCAGAATGACATGAATAGCCAAGTTTCTTTATACCAGAAGACAACGTTATCATCAACAATTATAATTCCTCATAGAGAGGAAGGCTTTCTAATCGCTAATCAAAAGGCAATCAAATGAAGCAAATATTATTCCTGAATTAATTGGTTAATTGAAAGGTGCAAAGAAAAATTAGAATAAGAAAAAATCAGGAAAAAGGAATGTCTGAAAATATAAAAACAAATGATAAAGAAAATTATTCACGCAATGCAATTGTCCTAATGGTCTAAGGGACATGTCCTTCCAAAGTAACACTTAAAATAGTCTGGAATGCCATCAAGGAAACAACAAAGAAGCAGATAAATGTCTTGTCAGGCAAAGTCTCTAACAGCTGACTATATTTTAAAGTGAATATTCAAAAAGTTGGAGCCACAACAGGAAATATATCAAGTGACACTCTGAATGTATTGGGACATGTAGATCCAGAAGGTTTATTATAGCAATATTGAAGAGGAAAGTAATGAACAAGAATTATTTAATTGGCAGGCTGATATATAGTCTTTGTGTTAGCTACCTGTCAGTCATGTTGATCAGCATGTTTCATAAAAAAAATCTCAAAATGGATGCATTTCCTTCTAAACATAGTTTCATGTAGCACAATAAAATACAAATTTACTTAGGTTCACTAAAATTGAAGCATATTAAATCCCCTATCACATAATCATAACCATATGTGTGATTTCTTTTCCCATGTACAGTTTTTTAAAAATAGTTTATTTTTATTCTATGTGTGTGAGCGAACTGCCAGCATGTACATAAATGCACACATGTTGCTTGCAGAGGGCAGAAGAGGGAGTTGGATCCCTTGGAGCTGAAGTTATCAGTGGTTGTTATCCACGGTGTGAGCACTGAGAATAGAACCTGGGTCCTCTGCAAAAGCAGCCAGTCCTCTTAACTACTGGGCCATCTTTCCACCCCATTCCATGTAGAGCTCACACAGCTTTGGAGAGCACTATGCAAGCTACTAAGGTAGAATGTCAATCAATGTTCCAACACCAGCTTTAAGAATAAACATCTGGGGCTGGAGAGATGGCTCAGTGGTTAAGAGCACTGACTGCTCTTGCAGAGGACCTGGGGGGTTTGATTCCCAGCACCCACATGGCGGCTAAGAACCACCTTTGACTCCAGTTCCAGGGGAATCCAACACCCTCTTCTGACCTCTGCAGCATTGCTCGATACGGGTGCACCAACCTACATGCAGACAGTACACTCATACACATAAAAATAAATAAATAAATAAATAAAAATTCAAAAAAAATTTTTAAAAAGGGCTGGAGAGATAGCCTAGCAGTTAAGAGTGCCAATACTCTTGCAGAGGACCTGGGTTCGATCCCCAGCACTCATACGGCTGCTGAGAACTGTCTTTAACTCCAGATCCAGGGGAATCTGACGCCCTCTTCTGACCTCCACGGCATTGCATAACACGTGTGCACAAACTTACATGCAGACAGTACACTTATACACACAATAAATAAATAAAATTAAACAAAAAAGAATCATTATTAAAAAAATTTAAAAAGAAGAATAAATATCCACATCAATATTCAGCACAGCATATGTCATTGGTGCAGTAGTGGAACTTTTGTCTTGGGGTCAATTAATGGCTAACTAAGTGGACTTGAAGTCCACTCAATGAGAGGCAACTCATATGTGGTACTGTAAACATAGCCAGATGCACAAAGTTTGAGAGGTCATAGATCTTAGAGAAATTGTCAAGGTTCTCACATCTCTGGGCTAAGTTAACATGTTACTAATCTCTAAGTAAGCATCCTTATATTAACATACAAATATCCCAGTAACCACTCAATAAAGAAGCTTCTTTTGTACCAGACGAAGAATATGCAGAGTCCCCCATCTGGACATATACAGGCATTGTCTGTGAATTGCTCATGCATCTACAATGAAAACTCTGCACCTAAGACTCATGTAACATAGAACAAGGGGCCTAATCAACCTCTTAACTCTCATTAAGGAAGATCCCCCATGCAAAAGGAAACCAGAAACTCAAATTGGCATAAATAGCCAAACCACGGAGATTAGGAGTCTACAGAGTGTAGGTTCCATGGATAGGCCACCTATATTTAGCTTTACTCACCCAGTGCTCAGGGAACATTTGACAAGAAGGGGAAGAAAGATTGTAAGAGCCGTAGAGGTGGTACAAAGTCATTGGGAAATGAATCTTACAAGCTTTTGGGACCCCCAGCATGCACAAGACCCATCCAAGCTCAAGCAGACAAAAACCCAGCATGGAACTACAGAAATAGGTAGTAGAACCCAGTCTTAGCTGAAGAAATATTGGCAGTTGATTATGGTTGGGTGAGGAAGAACTGGTCTTCTTTAGGAGAGGGACTCTGGATAAGCTGACTAGAACTCAGAGAATAAACTGGCTGGGGAGAGTATTTAGCAAAACAAACCATAACACAAATGACAAAAATATATGAACTCCAGGGGGTCAGGGGTTATGGGAGGTTGCCAAAGTGTAAGGGGGGGGTATAAAGGCAATTAAAACTGATCAAGAAGTTATGTATGAAAGACACAAAAATTCAATAAAAATAAATACAATTTTTTTGGTCTTTTTGAGACAGGGTCTCCCTTTTAGTCCCAGCTTGCCTAGAGCTCACTCTGTAGACCAGGCTGCCCTTAAACTCATAGAGATCCACCTGCCTCTGCCTCCCGAATACTGGGATTAAAGGTGTATTTATGCCGGGTGTGCCACCACACCCGGCATAAATACAATTTTTTAAAAAAGTGAAAAACCTTAGTCCGGGGAGATGGTTTGGCTGGTAAAGTGCTTGCCACAAAACCATGCAGGCCTGGGTTTAGATCCCCAGAACACATGTAAAATAAAAAGGGAAGCATGGTGGTTTGTATCTGTAATCCCACTATTATGAGGGAAAGGAAGGATGATTCTTTTGGATTGCTGGCCAACCAATCTTGCTATATCAGCAATATCTAAGTACAATGGGAGACTCTCTACCCCAAAATAAGGTGGAGAAGCAATTGAAGATATTTAACATAGGCCTCCACACACCTATTATGTGAAACCCAGAATGGGAAATCCTCACAATCCCTCATTATCTTCAGATACTGGTGTTCTGAGAAGAAGGATGCCCTTAGGCAAGGTAGGAAATAGATATCATAGCACTTCTCTGCTTGAACCTCAGGTGACACAGAAGGGAACAAGATTTCACCTTTTGGGAAGCACATAAGGAAAGCCAACAGAGGGCTTTATTTCAACACTCAGTGCCAGGTCAACTACAGTGACAACAAAAAAATTCTAGTAGAACATGAAGTCCCGGTCCTTAATCCAGAACTCACAGAGTCTCTAAGCCATAATCAGTATCAAGCAGAGACCTGTGTACTTGGTTCCAGACTTCAGTTTTATTTGTGTTAGTTCGAACTCTGGAACTTGGGCCTAGGGAAACCTTGATCCTTCCAAGACTGCACAAACCTAAGGGTATGAGACTCAGTTATGACCTAGCATAAGCTTTGTGGCAAAGGGACTGATTTTCAGACTCATCTTACAAACTTGGGGAGCCCAGCAATTTCCAGCAAAATTGTACCTACAGAGACACAGATAGTAGTCTTATGAGATGAAGACTTGAAAATTCTCTAAAATATGCTTCAAGGGCTAAGGAAAATTATAGATAAAATAATGTAAGAATAATGAAAAGTGGTATAAGAACAAAATTATATTTGCAGTATTATATTTGAAAAGTGTGAAAAGACAAAAAGTATTGCTCAAGTGACTACAAGTAAAACAAAATTGGAAAATTCTGCAGAGAGGGGCAACTGATGATTTGAATAGGCAGGAAAAAGAATGAGCAAACTTTAAAACATCAAACTTGAAATTGTGTAGTATAAAGGGAAGAACAAAAGTACTAAAATTGGTTTATAAAGATATCAGAAGGAGGAGAGAGATAAGGAAGGTGGATTGTTTGAAAAAAAAAAAAAACAATTCCCCAAGTCATTCAAATTTGCCTTTATTTAAATCAGAATAGAAGGGAAGTAGAAATTAATAACAGGGTTGAAAAACCCACTGATAAATGGAAATTACCCAGAATGCTATGAAAAAGGTAAAAGGACCAAAAGCAGCTAAAAGAAAAAAAGTAACAAAATCTTGAGACACAAAATTATTAAAACACTACTCATTTCATGAATTAAATGTAATAAAACCGGGGATGGAGAGATGGCTCATTGGTTGAGAGCACCAACTGCTCTTGCAGAGGACTTGGGTTCGATTCCCAGCACTCACATGGTGGCTAAGAACCATCTTTAACTCCAGTTCCAGGGGAATCTGATGCACTCTTCTGACCTCCGTGGCATTGCACGACACAGGTGCACCAACCTACATGCAGACAGTACACTCATACATGTAAAAATAAGAAAGAAAGAAAGAAAGAAAGAAAGAAAGAAAGAAAGAAAGAAAGAAAGAAAGAAAAAATGTAATAAAACCAGTGTTAAGAGAAAGATTTATAAGTGATATGTTAGCATGAATATAGGAAATAAATCAAATCACAAATTTAATTTTTAACTGAAAGAATAGAAAAATAAGAACAAATTAAGCCAACACAACAGAAGAAAATAAGATTACTAAAAAGACAAGTAAAAATATAAACAATGGAGATATTTGTATTTATACTCCTAGGTTACTACTTGGTTAAAGAAACTTCTGAGTGTAGTGGGGGATATTTAGTGTGGAGACACATAACCATTGAAAGCATCCTTATAAGGGACTGCTGAGAGCTTGTCCTGAAACAAGACCCCTATAATCAAATCCTCCAGAGTTCACAGAACATCACTATAGAAAGGATAGAAAAAAAATGTAACAGCTAGATGAATGAAATTCCACTCAGGAACTCAAAGTGGCTGTGGTTACTTCCACAAGACCTACACAAAGTGGGAAACCAACAACCTTCCATCCTGGACAGGAGAAGAGGTCATGAGGCCCCAACACTCCTTGAGGAGCTATTGACGGTTAATGGTCACTGCCTTAGGGGGAGTGGGAATGGGCAAAAACATTATATTTATATATAAAGTTGTCAAAGATTCAAAATATAAATAATAGACAATAGAAGAATACATGAGGAGAAATAACACAATAATAGATGAGAAAATATTTTAGCATATTAGTACAAAACATTCTATGTGAAAATAAAGTAGAAAAATTATACATAATCAATATTGCAATCTGTTTCATATACAAACATCATCAACAGATTGACAAGCAATAATGGAAGTAGATACAATGTATTAAAGAACATATCTGGCAATACTTTTGTGGAAAGATAACTATGTCAAAAACACAATAAAAAAGGGAAAAATCAAGTTACAAATGGGGCAAAGATTTGAGAAGCTACTTTTCCAAAGAAGATAGACAAATGCCTATAAAGGGTTACAAAGATCTATCACATTATCCTCATTGGAATGGCTATTACTCTTGCCAGGTTGTGGGAATTTAAAATTCTATATCTATTTTTAATCAACCTGTGTGAATAAATAAAAAATAAAATTTGAATTTTCATGTTTAATAACTTCACTTCTAAGTATGTATACAAAAGCTTGACAGTAGGAGATTGAAAAGATACTTCATGGTATAGATGTATAAATGAATGGATAAGCAAAATATCACACACACACACACACACACACACACACACACAGCACAGCACAAAAGTATATTATATATATATATATAATAAAATGTTATTCTTCCTAAAAGAGGGATGAGATTCCAATTACCATTACATGAATGAAAGTTGGAAAGTTTGTTACACAAATAAGATTGACCCAGAAATACAAAGAAATATTTCATTCACATGACATAGTTAGTTA
Organism: Rhizomys pruinosus; assembly: GCA_009823505.1. NCBI lineage: Eukaryota > Metazoa > Chordata > Mammalia > Rodentia > Spalacidae > Rhizomys > Rhizomys pruinosus. The sequence continues at coordinate 597,707 of VZQC01003774.1, read as the reverse complement.
GAAAGTAAGATTAATTGATAAAGTTGAATAGTGATTATCGGGATTTTTTAATTTGTTTTTTAAATTTTATTTATTTTTGTATGTGTATGAATGTACTGTCTGCATGTAGGTTTGTGCACCGTGCTGTGCAATGCCGCGGAGGTCAGAAGAGGGTCTCGGATTCCCCTGGAACTGGAGTTCTCCTGGAATTGGAGTTACACACGGTTCTTAGCCACCATGTGGGTGCTGGGGATCGAACCCGGGTCCTCTGCAAGAGCAGTAGGTGCTCTTAACCACTAGGCTATCTCTCTAGCCCCTGATTATCAGGATTTTAAGAGTGGATAGAATGGATAATTATTTTTCAATGGCAAAGAGCTTCAGTTGGAGGTCATGCAAATGTTCTTGAGATTGAGTGCAGTAATGTTATTTTTTTAAAATTTAATGCTTTTAATGTCATTGAACTGTAATTTCAAATTGCTGAAAAATACATGTTATGTTATGATAATTTTTATAGTGTTAAAGAAGTTGTAGTCCTCTCCCTCCTCAAAATTTCTCAGAATAATGTTTCCACTAAAGTGATAAAATTGTAGTACAGATGACAAAAACAAGTATCATGAGGTAAAAGACAAGTACTCAGTTGGTACGTAAGGTTTTGCATTTGTTTATTTTAACTTGCCTCTGTGGCCATACGAAGTACAGATACTTTTTTCTTGGTCTTTTTGAGACAGGGTCTCCCTGTAGCCCCAGCTCTCCTGGAACTCGCTCCATAGACCAGCCTCTGGAAAGAGAACAGGAGAACCTGGGATGTCTAAAAAATAGTGTCTGAGTTCAAGGCCAGACACTATTTTTTTAGACATCCCAGGTTATCCTGTTCTCTTTCCAGAGGCTACCTAATTTAAATTCGTACCTGATTTACTCTATGTTCACAGTCATGTTGCCCTTTGAATGGAGATCCAGGGCCCCATGCTTCCCTTCATCATCATGTTCCGTCCTTGTCTCCCCTGGAGCAGAGTGATCAGAAAACAACAACAACAACAAAACATTCACTGAAGCTTTTTTCTACCCCACTTCTGCTACTCAGTGTTTTATTCATGCAATTATAGATATGCCAACTAGAGACCCTTTATCATCCCCCACTTATAATTTCAGGTGAGAACATTCACTACTGGAATCCTGGGGAACCATCCCACATCTCCAAATTTACATTAACTTTCTTTGCCTGCCTTTATTCAGAATCTGAACTTCATCCAAAATTCCACCTTCATCATCAAAACTATCAAAAATTACAATGAGTGCATGAAATGATTCCATGATTTTATTCTGCTTTTAAAATGTACAGCTCGTCTGTTGCAATCTCAAAGATTCAGGTGGAAGACAGGAGACGTCTGACAGAAAGAAGGACTTTGTTACAAACAATACAGAAACAAAATACTTTTGTATACTGTGCTTATTTCCCACTCCCCTATGACCCATACAAGAAATATAGAGCATCTCCCATGGGAGCTGTGCACACAGTGGCTTTGTATCATAGATGGTGACCATGGAGCATAAGAAATATCAGTCCCATATAAGGGATTGCAGGCAATCATCACTATCTTTTCCCTCAATGAAAGACATTGCTTTTCTTACGGTACACATCTAACAGACACCCTCTACCTGGAGGAAATCATTCTCTGACTCTTCTCAGAATGTTGACTGGGAAGAAAACCTTGAAAATTGTTAAATAGAAAACAAGCTCATAAATTTTAGATTCATAGTGAAATGACTCAAAATTCCTGATTCTCCTGCCTCAAATTATGGTGTTTGGGATTACTGATGTGTGCCACAATGCACAGACTAAATGCTTTCTTTTAAGTAATCCTACTTTGATCCATCCCTTAATGTCTTTCCCTTAGACAGGGTGCATTGTTTCATGTTGATACCCTTCCCATGCTAAACTCCTGCACACAATTTTTAAAAACTTCTCCCTATTACAGTATGCCTGTTATCCTAATGTTGGATGGACTAAAGAATGTGCATTCTTGGCTCACTCTTTATTCTCCATTTACAGTAAGTTGCTTTTTCCTAACTTTGCTATGAAATGTATGTGAACCTGTCACTTCATGGTGATAAAAATAATTGAAAAAAATAATTGAATATTTTTACTCCTATTAGGAAATAGCACATCAGGGTAGGAGGATTCACTGAATTTTCTGCATCAGTGGTGTTTTTCTTACTGTGGGCTTGTATCACCCAGTCTCCCTCCAGTCTCCTATTATCTTCTCCATCTCTGTTATGAGTATCTAGTAGGGTCCATGGATATACAGCCTGGAAATTAGTGAGACTTTTCTAGTTTCTTTCTTACTGCTGAGATAAATACACTTACTAAAACCAAGCTGGGGAGGAAAGGATTTATTAGATTATGAGTATAGTCCATCTAGAGGGCAGCCAAGGCAGGGACTCAGGGTAGGAACTTGGAGCACAAACCATGGAGGATACTGCTTACTGGCTTGATCTCCTGGCCTGTGCTCATCCTGCTTTTCTTTTTTATTTTCTATTGTTTTTTTGTGTTTTTGGTCTAATGATGAATTTTATTGCTCTTGGATAAGATTAGAGAGGGCTTATTTGCGTGAAGTGGGTTATATCTAGGGTTCTACCCTTAGTGAGCGTGAGATAGGCTCCATAAGGCACGAAGGGGCTTGCCTCTTCTGAATTGCTTAGAGTTAATCCTGCCGAAAGTTTCTACTGAAACAGGAAGTGGCAGTGTCTATAACAGTTGTCCACCAAGGATGGTAATAATTAACAGGGTCGCTCCTAACCATTACACTGAGAGACATAAAATGCAGAAGTCTTTTCCAACATCAGCTCACAGCTGCCTGTATTCACTATTTCTCCCTTTGCCTTTTACCTCTTCAACTCTCCCACGTGCCATAACAAAGTTAACAATTGGAACGATTATTTCAGAATTTTTCTTTCATCAGGACACACACCCAGAGTGGAGGCCTGCAGGTAGGTTGATATTTTAAGGCGTGGAGAATCCTGCACTGTGTTTTCTCTTTTTTTTTTTAAATTAGTTTTTTTTTATTGATGCTTTGTGCATTTCATACATTTTTTCCAATTCAGTTCAGGCTTATTTCCCTTTCCCTCCCCCCCCACCCCCACCTCATCCCAGATCATGCATTCTGCCATAACTGTCCTGCATCTTTCTCTCAGTTTTTTTTTCATTTTTAGCTATAAGTGATAATCCATGAGTACAAGCATCCTTCATGCAAAACCTGCTTTCTTTATTTTGGTCTTTTTTGAGACAGGGTCTCCCTGTAGCCCCAGCTGCCCTAGATCTAGGTATATAGATCAGGCTAGCATTGAACTCACAGAAATCCACCTGCATCTACCTCCCAAGTGCTGAGATTCAAGGTGTGCACCACCACTCCCAGTGATCCTGGTTTCTTACATAACACAGGACAATCTGCCAAGGGTTGGTACTACCCATAGTTGGCTGGGCTCTCCCCCACCACTCAAAAATCAAGAAAATGCCCAATAGCGATAGCCACAAGGCAATCCAATGAAGACAATTCCTCAGTTGAAGTTCCTTCTAACCAGATGTGTCAAGTTGACAACTAATACTATCCAAATCAGAAACCTTCCCTGTTTCTAAAGCTCTTTGCTTGCCATACTTCATCTTTAGCTATCGGTTAAACTATTAAGCTAATTTTTACAATGTACTTGTCTAGTGTTGCCTCTTTCCATGATGTGCATAGGCCTATGCATCTCTGAAGAGGCTGGTTGCATCTTCTATGATGTTCAGTCTACTCCATCTGTCTGTTTCATGTGTCAGTGTTGTGACTATTTGGTTTATTTGTTGTTTGCTTGATACACTGAGCATTATGCACTTTCCATGTTACTATAATTTAAGAATAAATCTTTATTTTGATCTTTTTTAGTCCTTAGATTATTTTATGGTGACAGTACAGGTGATATAGGTTGCTAATACATTTATTTATTTATTTATTTTATTTTTATTATTTTCTTGTGGTGGTAGGGCATGTACACAGTGTACATGCCCAGGGTTCAGAAGACAACTCACAGGACTCAGTTTTCAACAATGTGGGTTCTAGAGATGAAACTCAAGTCATCAGGCCTGATGGCAAGTGCTTTTCTCTGATGAGCCATTTGCCATCTTGTGTCAACTTAATACAAAATAATGTCACCTGTGAACATAGTTGAGGGATTTCCTCTATCAGATTGTCCTGTGGGGATGTCTGTGAGGCATTTTCTTAATTGCCCATTAATGTGGGAGTATATTTCTCACTATGTGTGGTGACATGCCCAGGAAAGATGGGCCTGGGATACGTAAGAGGTGTAGCTGAGCAAGTCAGAGGAAGCAAGCCAATAAGCAGCATCAATCTGTGGACTCTGCTTCAGTCCCTTTCTCTAGGATCTTGGCTTGAATTCCTGTTTTTGCCTTCCATCTATGATGAATTTTGAACTAGGAGTTGTAAAATGAAATAAATCATTTCAGCTCCAAGTTGTTTTGGGTCAGAATGTATCATCAGAGCAACAACAAAAAACAACAAGCTAAAAATGTTACCAGAGAGTGGGACCCACATGCAATGGACCTGACAGTGTTGTTTCTTTGGGAAGACTCCGGAAACATTTGGAAATTTGGACTGGAAAAGCTATTGAGGGCTCAGAGTCTAATGGGATAGTCTGTGGGGTCTTGGTAAATAAGAATGATGAGAGCAGTGTAGATGATGGAAGCCTCGTTTGTCAAGACTCCAAGGGTGGGTTGAGAATCCCTCAAAGATTCTATCATGGCTGTTCATTTGATATTTTAGATTAATAATCTAATTAAATTGTTTTACTAGGACAGTAGGTACTGGTTTTCTGGGACTCAAAAATAAGTTGTGATTAATAAGAAGCTATAATCATTGAGTCAAAATCTTCTAATCTTCTAGGGTTTATTTTCTCAGGGCTATTACATATAATCTGTGGTCCAGAGACAGACAGAGGTACATCTCAAGCTGAAAGCAGAATTTGAAAATATCTAAGAGTTGAGGCCCAGAGAGATGGGTCCACAGTTAAGTGCATTGGCTATTCGTATAGAAGACCCAGGTTTGAATCTCAGCACCCACATTGCAGATAACGACCATCTATAACTCCAGTTCCAGGGGATCTGACAGCCTTTTCTATCCTCCACAGGCACTGCATAACAAGGATGCATGTACATACATGCAGGCATAAGACTTATACACATAAAATACAAATTATTTTTTAAAAAATTAAAGAATTAATGAACATGTCTAAAAGTCTTCCATGTGGTACTAGTTTTGAATACATGAAGAGGTCATGGAGCGCTGGTGAGACTTAGTACTGTGTGATCCCAGGAGAAAACATTGGTCACAGTGCAGCCTCAGTATCAGTGGATAGTCCCTGCATATTGGAGATGCCAAGACTATGATATGGCCATCAAGGCAGTGGCATGTATGGACAGAGCTGGCTTCAGTCTATGAGATAATCTATGTGATGTTTATGGGCAAGCTGAAGTTGTAAGTCTACCCAAGCCCTTTTGAGCCTAAATGATCTTGAGTGAGTCCCAGATATCAGACATTGAGATAAAAGATTTGGAGTTATATTGTTGGACATTTTATTTGCTTAAGTGTTATAATTTTTGTGGCTTAACACATCCTTCTTGGAGGAAAAAAGTGTGTTACCAATTTTAATTACACAATAGCCCACACTTTTGTAGTTTTTTTGTACTTGTCTTATTTTATGTGTATAGGTATTTGTTTACATAAATGTCTGTACAACACACACATACAATGCCCATGTGGGACAGAAGAGAACACCGGGTTCCCTGGAACTGTAGTTACAGAGGTTTGTCAGCCACCATGTGGGTTCTGGGAACATAACTTGGGTCTTCTGCAAGAACAGCGAGTGCTCTTAACCACTGAGCAATCTCTACAGCCATGAGACCTCGGATTTTTTAAAAATATATTTTTTTAATTTTATTTATTTTTTTATGTGTATGAATGCACTGTCTGCATGTAGGTTTGTGCACCCATGTCCTGCAATTCTGTGTAGGTCAGAAGAGGGCGTCAGATTCCCCTGAAACTGGAGTTAAAGATGGTTCTCAGCCACCATGTGGGTGCTGGGGATCGAACCCGGGTCCTATGCAAGAGCAGTCAGACCTCTTAACTGCTAGGCCATCTCTCCAGCCCCTGCAACCTTGGATTTTTTAAAAGGAACTTGAACTTTAAATCATATTTTTAAAAAAGACTGTTTTTTGTAAAAATGAGGTTATTGCCGGGTGTGGGGGTGCATGCCTTTAATTCCAGCATTTGGGAGGCAGAGGCAAGTGAATTTCTGTGAGTTCAAGGCCAGATTGGTATACAAAGTGAGTTCAGGCCAGCTGGGACTGCAGGGAGAACCAGTCTCAAAAAGAAAAAAAATTAGTTTGTGCTTATATTCTGATATTAACATACTATTATGGTTTGGATGTAGACTGTCTACCATAGGTTCCTGTGGGGCACGATATTCCATATTGGCTGAGCAATAAGAGAGCTGGCTTTACCCAGACAACCTGCAAAAGCTGGAGATCAGAGTCTGCCCCCACTCACTTGATGGATGGTAGGAAGCCTGCAGCCCCTCCCCCTTGGGGAGTTTTGACCTAGGGTGTAACATTCCCAAACCTTCCACTTCTAAGAGCACACCTTGGTTCAGGAACAAAATGGTGCCTCTGTCAGATAGCATAAACAATGGCATTGTAAAAAGTGCATGTAAACTTCCCCTGCTGTCCCACCGCCATCCTTGCCAGAAGCCCAGCAAAGCCACTATAAAAGACCCTAACCTCCTACAAATAAATGAGTTACTTGGCCCCTCGAAGCCTAAATCACAGGTCTTTCTTGGACCCGTGGGTTTACCTGTCACCTACAAGTCCTTTCCCCTCTCCCTCCCTCTGGCTGCAGCTAGGTGCTCCAGCAAAATGTCTTTACTCATCCTGAGAGGTCAGTGAATAGTGGATGCAGGGAATCCCACAGCCCCACAGCTGGTGACCAACATGATGTGATGTGGGACAACATGGGACAATGTGGGGCAAGAGGGGACTGGTCCTTTGGGAGACTCAAAGAAACAATGTAAGCTCTCTCTTTTCCATGGTGGATAAAAGACATCAGGTAACTGTGCCCTGGTACCCCCACACTTGAGAGGCTACAGATTTATAATCTTTGTTCTCCCCTTACCTTGGCAGACTGTGGACATTGGGCGGCTGTGCCCTTGGTCCTCCCACACTTGAGGAGGGACAGGCTTTTTCTAATCTTTTAATTTTGCTTTGTGCTTCTGCAAGGGATCCATTAAGGCAAAGGGACAACTGAAGCTCTATGACTGAGGACGCTCTTTGGTGATAGGTAAAGACCCCTTTCTCTTCTGACTGAGTCCAGGGCTGTCTGATCAGGTGTCTGCAAAAACTGTCTGTCTTATGTTCTCTTAGCTCATAACCATTTCTTTCTTTTTTTTCTTTTTCTTTTTTTCTTTCTGTCTTTTTACTAAGATCTCAAGTTTTATACCTGAAGTACAGTTTCTTGGGCCTTACTAATTATTTTTGGTTATACTTTCCTTTTGGATATTTAAGGCCACACAGTTAGCCCAGATTAACGAAGGTTTTTGTTTTCTCAAGGTCACTTGAGGATCTGGTCCCAGGGGTCACTCAAGTTTTGGAGAGGAGAGGGAGGGAGCCCCTGGCTCATTTTGGATTTTCATTTAGCAGTTCCATCCACTCAAGGACAAAGTCAAGTTTTGCTAGACCAGGCTTCCCTTTTTGTAGCATGAGCAGACTTTCCTCTTTATGGACTAGACACTGACTGAAGTCCCATTAGTGGATCTCCAAGACTTCCCTGCACAGGAAGACTAGTGACTCACATTTGCAAGACATTTCAAGAGATGCCCAAATGCATAGTCCCCAGGGACTTAGTTTACCTCTGAGGGCAAGGAACAAAGTTATCCCTTAGGTCCCTTAGCCAAATTGGTATGGGCATTAAGTATTGTCATTAAGCATCCAGAAAGGCTAAGTTACAACAGCCTGATACTTTTCACTACTGTACAATATTTTAGAAAAGGTTTGGACAAAAGCTCAAGCAGGCTTCTCTAAGAAATACTAAGAAAAGCACACCCATAAAATAAATATTGTGGTTAGACATAATGTCAAGACATACTAGTTTTTTCCTCATTCTTTTGATGTTCTATTACTCTAAAATATGCATTCATACCCTCCACCCATATGCCAAAAATTCTTAAGTCTGAAAATAAATGGTACCTTAGTTCTAGAACCTGTTCAATCTTTTTGTATTTGCTGAGAATTTTTTTATGTATCCCAGTATGTGGATGATTTTAGAGAATGTTCCAAGGGGTGCTGAGAAGAAAGTTTATTCTCTGGCATTTGGGTGCAATATTAGGTACATGTTTGTTAAGTCCATTTGGTGTATCTTGTCATTCAGTTCAGATGTCTCTCTGTTTATTCTTTGTTCAGGGTGGTATTGAAGTCCCCTACTATGAGTGTGCTGGGATTAATCTGAGCCTTGAGGTCCTAGAGAATTGTCTTTATAAAGTTTGGTACACCAGAGTTTGGTGCATACGTATTTATGATTGTGATATCTTCATGGTTAATTGTTCATTGATAAAGATGTAATGGCCCTCTTTGTCTATTCTGATTTCTTTTTACTTTGAAGTCTATTTTGTCTGATATTAAAATAGCAACACCTGCTTTCTTTTTGGTACCATTTGCTTGGAATATTATTTTTCCCATCCTTTCACCTTAAGTTGGTGCCTAGCCTTGAGATTGAGATGGGTTTCTTGTAGAGAGTGTATAGATGGGTTCTATTTCCTATTCCACTCTCCCAGTCCAAGTCTTTTGATTGGAGAGTTCACTCCATTAATATTTAAGGTTTTAACTGATAGATTTGTGTTGCTTCCTTTCACCTTATTATCCATTTGCATTTTTGGTCTAGGTTTCTTCTTTTGCAGTTATACTTTTATTACTTTCTCTTTCTAGGTGCCTGGGGATAGTTGCTCCTCTCTTCTGTCCTTTGAATTGCTTCAAGTATTCCCTGAAGGGTTTGTTTTCCAGATATGTATTCTATCATCTTTTTATGTCATGGTAGATTTTTCTCTCTCCTTCAGCTATAATGGACATTTTTGCTGAGTATAGTAACCTACATTGGCATCTATAGTCCTTTAACACTGGGAATGCTTTGTGCAATGTTCTTCTTGCTTTCAGAGTTTGCACTGAAAAGTCAGTTGTAATTCTAATGAGTTTGCCCTTGTAGGTAACTTGTTTTTCTCTTGTAACTTTCAGAATTTTTTTCTTTGTTTTGGGCATCTAGCATTTTAGCTATGATATGGCGTGGGGAGTTTCTTTTCTGATCTTGTCTGTTTGGAGTTCTATGTGCTTCTTGTATTTGTACGGGTTTGTCTTTTTTAAGTTTAGGGAAATTTGCGTCTATTATTCTGTTGAAGATCTGATCAATACCATTTTCTTGGGATTCTTCTCCTTCCTCTATTCCTATAATGTGGAGGTTTGATCTTTTCATAGAGTCCCACATTTCCTGGTTGTTCCACTTTCATGTATTTTTAAATTTTTCATAATCTTTACTTGAGGTTTTTAGTTGTTCTGTGTTATCTGCCAGGTCTGATATTCTTTGTTCTGCTTCCTCAACTCTACTTCTGAAGCTTTTTCCCTTCCTTTCCTCTTGATTGGATGAGTGTTCAATTTCCTTTTTCATTTCATCATGTGATTTCTTTAGTATTTCCACTTCCTTTTGGAGCTTCTCAATCTCTCTGGTTGGTTTCCTTTTTTATTTCAGCATGGGATCTGTTCAGTGTTTCCACTTCCTTCCAGAATTTGTCATTCTCTCCCTCTATTTCTTTCTGGCATTTGTCATTCTCTCCCTTTACTTCTTTCCAAACTTTGTTATTCTCTCCCTTTAGGTCCTTCTTAAGTTTTTCATTTTTCTCTCCTTATTTCTCTGACTTGTTCTTTATATTCTTTTTTTTTTCTTTGAATATGTTTGCAATTGTTCCTCTAAGATCTGTGTCCTGGGCCACCTCCAGGGAGATCTCACCTTATGAATTTCCCATAGGGTTTATAGATCTTGGTGGGGAATTATGTGTGCTTTTCCCATGTTGTTCCTTCCTTGTGCTCTCAGTATGTGGGTTTCTTTCTGTTTGTATTCTGATGTGGATTCCAAATGTATCTTCACTGTATTGAAGGCTTGCTTTGCTTGCCTCCTTCAAATGCCTTTGTTTTTTTCTCCTTGTTTATGGAGTGTTGACTTGTCTAGGTTTCAGCCTTTCAATTTTGTTTATATATTGGAAGTCTAACTCATTCTTTCCTTACTATTCTGTAGGTTTTCCAAAAACCGGGTAGGGAACATCCCAGTTGGTACTCTGCTGAGCACTATGCTCATTCTGCTTCCTGCCAGCCAGTTTCTCTTGGTTGTTTCTAGGGCTTGGTCATGGCCTTGCCTTGGACCCTGGAATCACTGGGACACTCCCTCAGCAATTCCAGTTGGGGGGGTATGCCTTGCTTAGCCAGAGCCCTTACTCTGTGCTTCAGGTGGACCTGGGAATTCCCCTGATCTATGCTCTGTGCACTCAAGTTTCACAGTGGCAACAGGCCTACCTTTTATACCAGCTAGCAGGGCAAATCCACCCCCCCACATAAGATAATGATTCAATTATCCAACAATCCACCTGGCTGAAAGGCACGGCCCCTACCTGTGCTTCAGTTGGTCCTGGGAAATCCTTGATCTAAGCTCTGTGAACTCCATTTATTTCTTGTTCTATCATTGGTAATTCCTTCACATGTCATATTGACTCAGAGAGGAGAGAACTGAGGAATAAGACACTCCTTAAGAGTCAGAGATGCAGATATTTTTGGGGGGATGATCCCCTGGCTCCTTTTCGTTTTCCAATCACTGGTTCCATCTCATTCGAGGACACAGTTAGGTTTTTCTAGACCAGGCTTCCCTTTTGGAAGCATGAGCAGACTTTCCTCTTTATAGGCTGGATACTGGCTGAAGTCCCATTAGTGGATCTCCAAGACCTCCCTGCACAGGAAGACTAGTGACTCACTTTGCAGGACATTTCAAGAGATGCCCCCATGCATATTTGCCTGAGACTTAGTTCACCTCTGAGGGCCAGGAACAAAGTTATCCCTTAGGTCCCTCAGCCAAATTGGTATGGGTATTTAGTATGGTCATTAAGCACCCAGAAAGGTTAAGTTACACTAGCCTGATACCTCACACCTATACTAAAATTGTATCTTCTGAAAACAAACTGTGTGTTCTTTCCATATCATATTTCTTGATTCACCTTTTTCCATTTTAACTTCATGTTACTCTAAAATATGTATACATGCCCACCATCATATACCAAAAATCCATAGTCTGAAAATAAATCATAGGTTAGTTCTAGAACCTGTCTAAGGATTCATAATAACATAAGAACACAGTTGTGTTCAGATAATGAGGAATATGACTTCAGCCTCTTCAGAGTGTAGACTGCCATTGTTGACTACCCAGGCTGTGTCATGGAGGCCAATGCAGGAAGTTCAAGACAGGATGCATGCTTGCAGGACCTCATTTGGGTGACCATGGTGGGGAGGGACCCCAGTGTGGAGCATGGGGGCAGAATTGATGGTTGTTTAGGCTTGCCAAGGAGTAACCTTCAAGCACTTCCTTGGGAAAACATGACATAATTTGGCAAAAGAAAGAAAGAGAGGAGAGAGAGAGAGAGAGAAAGAGAGAAAGAAAGAAAGAAAGAAAGAAAGAAAGAAAGAAAGAAAGAAAGAAAGAAAGAAAGAAAGAAGTAAAAAGTAAACTTCTCCACACTCAGGTGATAACTATATATCTAATATATATATATATATATATATATATGCAATACAAGTTGGAGAAAAAAATGGAATTTCTATGTTAAAGTATCACTGTATTTTGATGCTTTTTTTGGTATCACAAGTTTCATTTATGTTACTTTGATGCTATGTGTACTCTAAAGTTCAAGTTAAAATTTAAAAAAAAAGAGAGTTGGAGATGCCAGGTGTGGTGGCACCTGCCTTTAATCCTAGCACTTGGGAGGTAGAGGCAGGTAGATCTCTGTGAGTTTAAGGCCAGCCTGGTCTACAAAGTGAGTTCCAGGCCAGCTGGGGCTATAGAGAAACTCTGTCTCAAGAAAAAAAAGAAGAGTCGGAGAGTCCATGCCCAGTTGTCCCCAGGATACAGGGTTATGCTGACCCACTTCTCCTTAGAGACAGTGTTTTGGTTTTTACAGAGTGCAAGGGTCAGAAGCAGAACAAAATGCCCCACTCCACTTCCCTGCCCCTAACCCCTTCTCTGCACCCTTCTAAACTACTTGGACCTTTTTCTTTTTCCAGCCAAAAGCTGGAGACTCCTTAAGTTTACCATTACACTTGATTACACAAAGCCAACAACAACAAAAAATATGTACTTTCAATTCCAACCATCATAGGCCCCCAGGGTAGAGTGCTAAACCCTGTCCTCTGGAAACTATACTGTCCTTTGTTCACCCAAACCCATTCCTGCCCTGAGAGATTCACCTAAGGACTTTTCCTCTCCTTAGCAACAACTAAGGTTTTGGCTTAGTGGTTTATGAAGCAGACTTGATCACATGGGGCCTGTGTTTCAAATCCCAAGCTTGCCACTTTGTAAATTCTTTTCCAAAACCTCAAAATGTAACTTTTCTTTGTTCTTCAGAATTCCAGCCCTACTCCAAGAAGAAAAAACTCCACTCCCTTCTTACTATGTTCAAACATATCTCTCTATGGTATGAAATTCCTTTACTTAATTTCTTTTTAAAACATGTGAGGTATTCTTTTCAGGTTGTTTTAATTACTTTTCAGACTTCCAAGGATTTAATTCTAACCCTTCTGTATCAAAGATTTATTGACAAATGTTTACTTTGTTAAATAGCTTCTTAAAAATAGACAAATATAATGTGTTCAGAATAACTACTTTCAGACATTATTGTGGCTATTCTAAACTGTTTTTGTTTTGTACTATATTTTTGTATGTCAATTTTGTACTGTCTTTTGTAGGTCAATTTTTTATCTCAAGATAATTTTAATAATATGGCCATTCAAAAACTTTCAATTTTGATAAACAAAATCTATTGAGTTAAATTCCATCTTGGCATGCTTGATTAAGATATAAAATTTTTTAATCTAAAACCATGGATACCCTAAAACATCTTTAAGTAAAAATGTGCACAATTATTAATTTTTTAAAAATCCTAGACAATTTTGGATTCTTTCAAATGTGTTTCACCTTTCAGGCCCTACTTAATCCATTTAAAAAATTACTGGGGAAAGACTCTGTTCACAGGTTCCCAGACCATGTGGCTTATGATCTGATGCAACCTGCCTGCCAGTTTTAGGCATGCCAGCCACTGAGCTAAACACATAGCTTCTTAATACCAATTTATCCTAAATCATGTTTAGTTTGGACTTTTAAAATCAACTTAAAATAACACCATCACTCTTAATTTCAGCTCTCTGGAAGCAAAGACAGACAGATTTCTATGGAAATTTTCAGGCCAGCCTGGTCTGAGAAAAAGCTCTAACTCCACCAAATTGTTTCTTAATAACTAACGATTTATAAGTCAAAAACTGAGCATTTTCCAGAACAGTGGTGTTTCATTGGCATGTCAAATATTTTACAAAAAATAAAATCTAATTTCACCACACCTTAGTATTTTTGCCCCAGTGTTGTCCCTTATTCATTCCTGAATCTTGTGATCTGGGGCAGCTGAACTCATAAGAGTCTTTAAAACCAGTCTGATGTGGTGCCCCATGCCTTTAATCACATCCACCTTTAATCTTAGCCAGCTGTTACAAGGAATATGCTGCCATCTGCTGGTTATGATCCATCAACACCTGAGACAGATTCCTATAAGTTACAGAGTAATAAAGTTTTTTACACTTTAAAAATATAAGTTAATTTTAAACGTACTTTATAGAGTTTATGCTTTAAAATAATATATCTAGGAATTGTAATAAATAAAAGTTAAAATTATGTAAATAAACTGTTTCTGTAGGGTCATATGTAAATCACGTAATTAAAAAAACACAATGTATGTGGGGTATGGTGGTGCATGCCTTTAATTCTAGCAGTTGGGTGACAGAGGCAGGCAGATCTCTGTGAGTTCAAGGCCAACCTGGTCTACAGAACAAGCTCCAGGCCAGCTGGGACTAAAAAGGGATACCGTACTTCAAAAAGACCAAAACAACCCCACAAACCCTACAATGTATGTGTAGTCAAGGTTTACTTAAATAATGTTTAGTTTTTACCCAAACTTTGTTTAAATATTATATGTTCTTAAAAATTAAAATACCTATATTAAATAAAATTCGTCAAATAATATTAACATAAAAGATTAGTAATGCACTTAAACTAATTGGGTGGGAATACAAGTTGCTATTAATATTTTTTTTTACTCCTAAATCATACTAGATTTCAAATGACAGCTTTGGGATTAATGTATGCAATTGTTCCTTATTTTTTATTCTTTGTGGTATGATGTTACCTCTGACATTTCTTTTTGTCTTCAAAATAGTTTTGCCCTAAAAGACTGGGTTTTACATCTTTAATCATCAGTATACAGTCAAATAAGAGACAGTTTAATTAGACATAATGGATCTCCACAACTTGGCTCCTGTATGATTATGCAGTACAACTATCTTTTAAAAATTAGAAATTAAAAATGTATAAGTCTCATCCATTCTCTTAATACAAAAAGGGAGAAATTAACATGACTCCCTCCAGGGTACAGTCATTTAAATAATCTCTACTCTAAACCTTTGTCAATTTTTCAATTTTAAAATAAAAAGTAACAACCCCAATACGTTTTTAACTATAAACATCAGGAAAAATGGAAAAAGTCTGAGAAAAGACCACTGCATTGGGAACCAACACACATGGTGATACATATGTACCCCTCCTGGCATCTCTCTGGGATAGGATTCAATTATTATTAGAGTGACTCCTTCCTGGACATGCTTGATGTCTTCCTTTGATCAATAGACATGAGATCTCTAGAAGGGGTACTTTTAATTTCCCTAAAACATTAATTCAAAAGTGTCAAAGCCAGGTATATACTAAAGGCCTCCAAAGGGGCTTTGGAACCTGGAAAACAGTTCAGAAAAAGTATACTAAAAGTAAGAACTGTTCAAAAATTTGGTATGAAACACCCAAGTTAAACATTATACCTTTCTTTACTGAAAAATCTTACTTAAAATGGAAACAATTCTACCTGGCTGGGGCCTCCCCCAGCAGCCTACTGGTGTCAGTAAAGAAAAAACAGGTGTTTTTAACCACAGCCAAAATTCATGTCCAATGAGACTATGAAGGCTGGAGAAATATAAAAGGGTCATTGGTAAAAACCTGAAATACTAAATGAGCCTCTAAATTAATGTTCCTCATTCATGATTTGGTGAATTATTTTACTTTTCATATTTGATATTAAAGGGCTAAGATATTTTATTCTTAAAAAGGGCTTTAATTAGCCTTCATTCATTTATCTACTAAATGTGTTTATGATAAACGGTGTGATTTATAGAACAACACTCTAATGTGAAGGATGATGCTATTTCTACACATCTAACTATGCCTGAACCCATAACACAGCCTATTATGATAATTGATGTTTACTTAAGCGTCTGTTTTTTACTATTTATATTTGATCAGTAGAATTACAAAACCCCTGGATGAACTGCCAACCTGCTGGAAGGAAAGCTGGGACAGTCTGAAAAGTCAAAGTTGTCACTTCAAGGAAAGAATGGACTGTTCTACTTTCCATACACTCTTCCCCCTTCTTTTCCAAAACCTAGGGGCTACTCGCTGAAGAGGAAATGTGTCAGAGACTAAGGAGATAGTTGTGAAATCACAACAAATACAAACTGGATTTTACTTCATCCACCTAATTATATGTACAGGCCTTTCCAGTCAGACTTGAGACTTTTGGGTACACCATCTGTGTAAAATTGGAACAAATACTTACTGAGGAAACCTGTATATTTTGGAGGGAAGAATGTTGCTTTTATGCCAATAAAAGGTTAGTGGCAAAGCCCCTGATAGGACCACCTTTTCACCCTAGGAGTACTCTTAGCAATTGCCCTGTGTGTTTTATGGTTTGTTAAAAACCAAATTAATAACCCTGCCAAGGTAGCAACTCAAAACATCCTGGCTCAGTATCAGGCCATTCCCCAACACCCACTTGAATATGATGACACCTCCCCGTTTTAATCAGGCTGTGGGGCCTGATATGCATGCGAAGAGGGCAGTGACCACCAAGTAGATGCAGGGAATCCCACAGTCCCACAGATTCCAAGAATTTGAACATTTTTCCCATTTGGTGGTGCTGTTTTGGTAGGTTTAGGAGGCATCACCTTCCTAGAGAAAGCATGTCAATGGGGGTGGACTTTGAGAGTTCAGAGTTAGGTCTCACTGACAGTTTCTCTCTCTCTTCTTCTTGTGCCTGTTTGAAGATGTGAGCACACATGTTCCTGCTTCGGTTGCCTTCTGTGATGCCTCCCAAACTTGATGGAATCATACCTCTGGAACTATATGTCCAATAAACTCTTCCTTCTATATGTTGCCTTGCTCATGTCTGTATTTTTATCATAGGATTAGCAAAATAACTAACACACATGAGGACTTGGGCAACAAAAGAATAAGGTATGATTTATACTTATGTTTTTGAGTGTCAAGATGACAAGAATTCATTGGTGTTCATTAGTTTCTGTCAATTTGACATAAACTACAGTCACATGGGAATAAGGAACCTTAAGAAATTTTCTCTATCTGTATAGACTGAGGCCATGTCTTCAAGACACTTTCTTAATTGCACATTAGAGTAAAAAGCCATGGCCCACTGTGTGTGGTCCAGGTCCTGGGAAGAAGGACATGGACAGTATATGAAGGGTGGCTGAACTTCCAAGGGTAGCAAGCTAATAAGAAGCACTCATCCGTGGTCTTGAATTCAGTTCTTCCTACCGGGTACCTGCCTTATGTTCCTGCCTGGAATTCCCCCAACAACAGACTGTGGCATGGAAGTAAGTGAAAGCCAAATAAATAGTTTCCTCCCGAAGTGGGTTTTGGTCAGTGTTTGTTCACAGCATTAGAAACCAAACTAGGGGGCTGGAGACATGACCAAGCGATTAAGAGCACCAACGGCTCTTGCAGAGGTCCTGGGTTCAATCCCCATTACCCACATGGTGGCTGAGAACCATCTTTAACTCCAGTTCTAGGGGAATCCGACACCCTCTTCTGACCTCTGTGGCATTGCACGACATGGGTGCACAAACCTACATGCAGACAGTACATTCATACACATACAAGAATAAATAAAAATTTTTAAAAAATTAAAAAAGAAAGCAAACTAAGACAGGCAATATTGTTTTTCCTTATTGTAAATACTATAAACTAAACTAGAAATCCAAACTAGTTAGCAAGATATGCCCACCTGTAAAATAACAGCTTGACTTTTGTGAGGGTAAAAAAAAAAAATGTGCTAAAATTAAACTCGAAGCCCACTACACCAGGAGCAGATCCATTGCTGATACTGTAAAGTTTGATAACACAGGTTTGCAGAGCTCATAGACCCAGGTAGGGAGCTTATCACTGCTGTTTAACTAACTGGACATGGTAGAAAACTGACTTCTAAATTAAATATGTATAATTATATCCGTAGACAAATCTGGTTCCAGACTTAATCAGAGAATCTTCTCCTTGAAATAAGTGATGATGAATGCAGGCTAAAAGATAATCATGACATAGAGAATAAGTGATGGTTGTGGGCCCAGCTCTGAACAAGTCATTTATACCACCCCCTCTAAGGCTTAGGAAACATTGAGGAAGAAGAGGCTAAGAATTACTTAAGAGTCAGAGGATAGTATTTCAGGCTGGGAAATGCCATTCTCTAGACTCAATGCAACCACTGCAGGCATTAAATCAGAACAACTATACTTATGTGCAGTGGTCCCACACAAGACGAGGCATATCAAAAATCTATTAAGAGAAGAATGATTTCAAAGGTCCCTATCCTGTATCACTATTATATAGACCATTGATAGATTCTGGGAACAAAAGAATAACTATCCTCATTTGTGTGCTCACTGCTCCACCCACCAGGCTTCAGTGGATAGCTCCAAAATCATGGTCACACGTCTCTGCTTAACTTCATTGAGTCACAAACAAAATTAATAGACATGAATATGAGAGATTTGTAGGGACAGGGGGAGGAGGGGTGTTAGGGATATGGGGGAATGCATAGTCAGCATTCATTACATACATATGCAAAATTGCTGAAAACAAATTTATTTAAAAACTGTTGATAAAGATAGAGTGAGCAATAAAGAAAGACAGTGACATTAACACTGAGTCTCCGAGTACACACTGATATGCACGGGAATATGCACATACATACAGAAGACATACACAAACAATAGTGATAACAAATTAAAATAAATTGATACTATTCTGTAATAAGGATACATGCCCTTGTGTGTGCTTCATTCATTCCTTGGATGCCTTACTATTTTTAATAATCTTTGATTCTGATTCAAATAAATAATCCTATGGATGTGGCTAGGGAAAAGTGCTTCCTGGACTGAGTTTGGATCACTAGATCACATGTGAAAAACCAAGCTTAGCTTCACAGTGCATGTCTTTCTGTAGTCTCAGAATGAAGGTGAGAACCAGTAGCCTTGTTGTCTGGCCAGTCTGGTCAAACAATAAACTTCAGGATCAGTGAGAGACTCTGTCTCAGTAAGGCAGAAAATGATTGCCGAACAGATCTTATAGTGACCTTTTACCTCCACATCCCAGCACACATACAAACACATGCCTGACCCTCTGCCTATGCCCACACTATATACATATATGATAAACAAAATCTATAGAATCAGGCTTCTAGTGGGAAAACATTCTGGGATTTATGTTAATCTGCATTTCTCTAACACAGTGCAACAGAGAATCTTGCTTTAAGATTTAGCAGTCAATTCCAGTATAGATTATTTTTCAAGTCAGATATAATCAATAATTGAGAGCAACCTACTTGCAATAGGAATTTATAAGAATGTAATCCTTACTGTCAATAAGAGAATAATGGTGTTCTTAATAATCTGCTCTGGGTGCTTTATATTTATCCTCTGAACAAGGTGCCACAGATAAAAGCACAGCACCAAAGCAGAAAGTGAGAGGAAGTACTCCAATATCACTCCGTTTGTGTCCTCCCTAATGTACTGCTACTCATACACACTGATCAGAACTGTACCCCAAAAGCCAAGGACCCAATGCTATGCAGAAATCTATAGGAAGGGAAAGTACCAGTAGAATGAGAAAAATCAAATCAAAAAGTTAAACATGTAGACTTAAATTTTAATATATTTTATTTAATATAAAATACCAATAATAATGTAAACAAGGAAGCATTATAAGTCAACAGCTCATTTTGCTGACATTTTAATAGATATTTTAAATTCTATGTATTATTATATCATAATACAAGCCATATCAGGAATATGAATTCTTGTAATTCTCTAAAATGCCATGTGATATCAACTAAATACTACACTGGAATTGTATATCTTATTGCATTTATATTTTCTTAACACTGAATTTTAATTTCTTATCATAAAAGTATAATCAACATAAAGAATACATTTCACAGGTAGTTTTTATTAATATCTCTAAAATGTACTTCAGTATCATTACAAAGTGTGAGATCTACAAACAGAGTTCTGTAAATTTCAATGCTGTTTTTTCAGAGTTGTCCAGAATCCAGCTTGTTATCATTTAAACACAAAGATGCTATAAACCTTTTATTGTCTGTGCATTTCTTTTCTTACTAGATCTTTATAATGCAGTCTAACATATTTTAAGAAAATACCCCGTATGTATTTGTTTTTTATTCCATCTCTTACTATGTCATAGAAATGCAGTAGTGTTGACATTTCAACATGTTACAGGAACAAACTTTACTTATTTTACTATCTTTGAAATGTAGTATATTGACACTTCAACGTGTTAACAATATAAGTACATTTTAAATTATTGATTTTACACACCGATTTGATTTTCATGTTTTGGACATACAATGTATTTTTCTACTTATAGTAAACACATTTTAGAGTAATAAATATCAAAGACTCAATACATATATGTGGATATATACCTCAGCAAATGTGGCAACTCTAAAGAAAGAAAAACATACAAAATTCATACAAAATCATGTACACCATGAGGCAAATATGTTTGGTTCTATAACAGAGAACCAAAACATGGAAAAAAATTAAAGGAAGAATGGGAAATCTTATGGCTTGCCTCCTAAACATCCTCCCAAGCTCATATGATAAATGCTTGGTCCCAAGCTGAGAGCTCCATGGCAGATGGTAGAAAGTATTGAGCAGGAGAGATCAAGCATAGTTTTAACACAGGAAACTGAAACATTTGAACAGGTTGTTGAGGGTTGCAGATCATGGAAGTCATACTCCGGAAGGATATGTGGAGATACCCTGTCCTTCCTCTTCTTCCTGACTCCTGTTCTCTTTCCTGTTCCTGGCTCACATGAGGTGAGATTTACATCTGCTACAGACTGTCTACTATGTTCTGTTTTACCGAATTTCCAAGGTAATAGACCCAAATAACCATGGAGTGGCATTTCCAGAAGGGGGAAACAAACTTTTCCTCTTATATGCCTATTATCTCCGGTATTTTGCACAATGCCAGAAATCAGATGAACTGAAGTGAGAGAAAGCCTCTAAGGAGGGAATATTAAATTATGAACTCTGTTGCGGAGGGATACAACAATACAAAGTACAAATTTTTTATCAAACAAAGCATGTAAAAAGCACAAGGAAAAATTGGGGGGACTGAAAAAATAATTTTCCAAAATGCACCAAGAAATAGTGGAAAAAAAATATACAATAGAAATCTTTGGCCTCTGAGGTGCTTGAAGTAGGAACCTTGTCTTGTCTTTTCATTATTTCCACCTCAGTTATATCCCCAAGAGATCCCTGGTTAATGTATATGAAATAAAGATAAATGTGTCATTGTAGGAAAGGATGTAAAAAATTATAGTTGAAGACATAAATGGCTAGTGGACATAAAGTAAGTTCTCCACTGATAGATCCAGATTACTGTAAGCACATTAATAGTGACTTAAATACCAGAAGCTTATAATAATATAGGGGATAAAACTGTTTACTTTCTTATAACCACCCATATATACTATATATATTATAATATATAATATTATATATACATACATATTTATGTATGAGGCTTGAAATTATCATAACTGATGTGAATCACCAACAAGTAAATCAATATATATGGACAGGGATATGGCATATCATGACATGGTCATTCCAAATCATGTATACAGTAATATAGTTTTCTGACAACTTAAGAATCTTATACATGGAGTCTATGGTACCCAGAAAATCACTTTGTGTACTTAAATGGCATATACCAGAATAAAATTCTGTTTGACTATGAAATTTAATCAGAGAAAATGACCCAGTTCATGTCACCCCTGTGGGCCAGCTCTAGCAATGTCCTGAATTGCAACTGTACATCAGCAAGCTTGTCTCTGTCTAAACTGCCCTGGAAATGCCATCTTCCATAGCAATGCACAGGAATAGGATAAATCACATATTTTAGCTCTGTCAAAGGTGTTAAGATCTGAAGAATTCTTATGAGCATAGGCATAGTAATGGGGTTAGAGGCAAAGCTAAGCACACGGAGTTGGGAACACCGGCTTAGTGTTGGCAGGAGAATAGAGATCATAGCATCTGTTATCTCACAGTCATCCATTTCTAGATGCTGCAGGATACCTGAAACCTTTTCCAGGAGATACCGTAAGGGCTCACAATCTTCCCAATACATTGGGTTGTTACTAAGATTCAAAATCCTCAGATGATTGGCCTGAGGGCACAAGGAGAGAATTTTGAAGTCATTGTAAGAAAGTTCACAAAAAGGTAGATATAAGAAATTCAAATTAGGTGGCAGGAGTCTGTAGGGAGAAAACAGAAAAAATATTTCTGAAGACTGAGGGCATGATAAGGTAAAATACACCTAGAATAAACTATTTTCTACCAAATCACCTAACAGTGTTGGCTTATATGCAATTAATAAGTGTGTGACTCCTGTAAAGAGCCTTTTCTAGTCTGTAAAAGAATGTTTTAACCTTCAGAATGTGCACAATGTATTATTATATAAGTTTGTGTGAAATAACTAGTGAAAATATTAATCAATGTACTGATGTAGTATATAACCAAAGGTGGGAACAGTTCACCTACTTGGTGGAAATAGGACAGAGGATTCAACCAACTTTCCGATTTTTCTCTTGAGCAAATTCCTAAATGACAAATTCTATGTTCATGGTCAAAATCTTGGAAATAACAGATTACTAAAATGATCTGACATTGTGAACTAGGGGTGTCTGGCTATGATGGTGGACATCGATGTTATACCATAAAATCTTACTCCATCTCAATTATTCATCTTCATTTCTAGCAGACTGGAGAAGAACTGCATGTTCTTTTCACATCTACATTATTAGAATTACCATAATTTCTGTATATAGTTTACTAAGTAGCTTGGATTTTGTAACCCTGCAATTCTACTCCATAGGAGAAAGACACTCTGTCCTGGCTACTTTTAAGCTCTTAGCATTGTGTATTCTGCTGTGGAAGGAAAAAAGGGTAACCTGGAGCTGAAGAATAACTAAGAATGTTTTCTCTCCTATCTTAAAATCAAGCTTCATGAAACCCAAGTAGCGAGACCAAGCCCTCACCTGAGGATATTTCTGAGATGATGTGTGATGCAGAAAGAAGATAAGGTGAGCTTTTTTAAGTTGACTATATGCTTAAGGTGAGTGGTAAAGCTTTTAAAGACTTTCCCATTCAAAGATCTGTGATTTTAGACAGACTAAGTCTAGCGAGGTGGGCCGTATGAGCCAAAACATTACAGACTTCACTCAGATACGCCTGATCAATTGCCAAGTGATCAACACATTTCAGATCCAGTAACCTGAGAGAGCTTTTGCAAATACTCAATTTATCAATTTCCAAATCTTGGCAGCAGCGGTGCAAAGACCCTAAGCTCTGCTCTACTTTACACTAGAGCAAAGATAAGAATTCCCTTTGCTTCAAGGTACCATCCAGGGAGAGGTCTACTAGTAATTCCATAGTCTGCCTGGGAGGCTGACCCTCAGTTTGTGAATTTGAAATTCTACACTGAGCTTTTATTTTCAGAATAGAGTGTTCAGAGTAAGCACAAGAGTGGAAACAGATTGGTGAGTTATTACTGATTTGGGGGCATACAGTCCTGCAGCCAGCATCTTGTCTTGAATCAAGGACTCTCAGTTTACATCTCCTGTAAGGAAAAGAAAAGACAGAACATATAAGAGGCAGCAAACATTAATGAAACCCAGCAGGATCAGAGATAGCATAAGGGACAAAAGCCCTTTTTTATTCACTTTATATATGACTATCAGCAAGACTTTCTTGTGTAAATATAACAGACTTTATTTTCTATTTTTCTGCTTTATTTTATTTTATTTATTTTATTTTTATTTTATTTATTATATTCTCTATCTTTTATTTTTCTATCTTGTATTCTCTACTAATTTTCACAATCTTCGTTTAGGAGTAGTCTATGTAATATAACAAGTATGTAGATATATCAATAGTATCCTTACTCACCACTAAGACAAAAATAAATCCCTTTGTAAGACATCAGTCTTTAAGATGATCTCAACTATTGGAAAAACCACCTTACATCCATTTTCAGCATTCACCATTAACTACCTCTTAGAGATCAGCTGTTCTTCTCTAGCTATCTTACCATGTCTTTATTATACAATTGTCTTACAGAGAAGAAGAATTCATGTCAGTCATGACTTTCGTGCTGGTCAATGTGTGTTTTGTGTACTTTTAGCGTCTCTATATAGAGATAGAAAAAGGGTCAAACATTCACTATTTTTGTCAGTGTCTTCTTACACTCACCCATGTAGGCAATAAGTATACAATGGATCAAGCCATTCATTTGGGATTATTTTAAGTGCATAGATTTATATAGTTTTAGACTAATTCCTTTATCCCTGATCTGCAGTTCTTATATTACCATGAACAGTGCTTCCCATAAAACTTCAACATCATTTATTTTTCCTATCCTTCATTGTCCTCCAAAGCTCAGTACTATTAGTCACTCAGGTTTGTTATCTATGTATTAACATTCATTTTGTAAATATATTAGTAGTGCCAAAAATCACCTACATTCCACATCAAGCAGTGTAATCACATGTGCTTTTAAAGTGATCTCCAGTGTTAGGCCAGTTGTGTCATGTTCTTTCTTAGTATTTGCATTAAATACCTCTTAGAAATTAGCAGGCTGTAGCATAAAGTTTCGCTGTCTTACCATGATGCCTCTATTACACACACTCACACACACACACACACACACACACACACACACACACACACACACACACACATCTTACCGAGATGCTGAGTCTTGGTGACAAAGGACAGAAAGACTCTCAATCACTCCTTTCAACAGTTCATGCTGTGGTTCCTGTGCACTTAATGCCCCAATATGAAGATAGGTAAAGGGCCAAATCTCTATCATTGCTTTGAGGGTATTTTTATGCCCACCCTTGAAGGCTGCATTAAACAGTGGAGCAAGGAGTTCTGTGGGGATCTCCTCCATGACATGGATTGCTGCCTGCTCATTACTCAGTAGACTCTCTATAGCAAGATCTAACAGCGTGGCTGGATCGATGGGGTCCATCTTAATGAACCTGCATCAGGGAGAAAAACATTTAATGTTTTCTTCTCACCCACTTGTGCCCCTTTCCCAAAGCCCAGGGAACAAACTGCGGAAGAGGAGGCGTGGTAGATTGTAAGGGCTGTGGAGAGATAGGGGTGAATCATGAGACTACAGGAATATAGTCTGGACTCCTGATTGTATTCAAATGTCGGGTATACAAACTTCTCCAACTGGATTATGGGAACCTGGGGTTGTTTCAAAATTTGGACATAGATACTTTGCAAAATGCACCAATTACATGATTGTATGACATAATGAGTGGCATCAATGCTATCTGCAAATTCCAAACTGTTGTCATTGTATTGTAGATCCCTTAAAAATAAAAAAAAAATAGAGAATAATCCTTTTCACCATGTTTCTATGTCCAATTAGTCAGATTTACAAGAAGGCAGGTTTTAGCGATTTTACAAAGAGAATACCTCTGATAAAGCTGGCTCCAATCTACAGCTAGGGAGAATGACCCTCATCATCATTCTTATTTTCGCCTGTTTCTATGGGAGGGAGTTAAGAAAGTCTCTTGTATTTAAAACTTTGCAGCACCTAGAAGTAAGCTTCGTTAGAAATCATTAAAAATAGTTGTTACTAGTAGGATCCACAGAGAGGCCTGATGTCTGCAGCAATCTGAGGCATTTCTTCCCTTCAATGCCCAGAGGAGTCAATCCTTCTGCTGGCACTTTCTGGTACATCCTACTCACTGCAAAGTTGCATTTTCTTTCTCAGCCATTAAGTTGGTGATACTCTGGCCTGTTGGAACATACAAATCCTTTCCCATAGTTAGTTAAAAAGTTTTCATATCTATCTATATCCCCCTTTTTTATTTAAGGTTTTTATTTTTGACCCATGAGTATCAAAAAAGCAGTTGTTTAGAATTGACTAGAGACCAAGACATCAGCTCCAGAGAAAGTAGAGTGTTTTGCTTCTCATCCACCTGTGCCCCTTTTCTGAGCCTAGGGAACAATCTGCGGAAGAGGGGGCATGGTAGAATGTAAGGGCTTCGATTGGGGTTAATGGTGAAACTACAACAATATAGACTGGACACTCATTTGATCAACTCGATTGAACATACAAGCCCCCCCTGGTGGATAGTGGGAGCCATGAGCTGTGTGGGTTTGGGCACAACTGCTTGCAAATTGGTTTTACATGAAGGATGCTTGTACTCACAAATTATCACTTATTGTTAAAAAAAATGAAAACAAAACAAAACAAAAAAGCAGAGAAATATGCAGAAAACTTACGGCAGAATGCATGATCTGGGATGGGTAGGGGTGGGGTGGGGGGAAGGGAAGGGGATATATACCTGAACTGAATTGGAAAATGTTGTATGAAATACACAAAGCATCAATAAAAAAATGAAAAAAATAAAAATAAAAAAATAATAAAATTAAAAAATAAAAAATAAATAAAAATGAATATAAAAATATATATAAAATATGAAAGTCTGGCTCACATCTCTGAACTATCTTACTAACCCAGGCTAACTAAAACCCCTAGCACAGACTGCTAAGTTCTTCCCCAGGTGTTCTCTCCCATCTTCTCCTGGCTCCTGATCTGTCTGACAAACCAGTTCACCTAGAGCTCTGGTAAACTGGATTCTGAATACTGTGTCTCTATTCCATTCTTCTGTAAATTTAACACTTAAAAATCTACCTTACCCTACACTGTCCCCTGCCAGTATTGGACCCAGGCCTACTCCAATGCCTCTGCTTCAGATGTCTAGATTATCTCTCTATCCCAGATTAGGTAATCCCCCTAGCATAGTTTGCTAAGTGGGATCCAATCCCATCTTACCCTAGCTCCTAATCTGCCTGACACAGACCAGCCCTCCTAC
Organism: Rhizomys pruinosus; assembly: GCA_009823505.1. Taxonomy (NCBI): domain Eukaryota; kingdom Metazoa; phylum Chordata; class Mammalia; order Rodentia; family Spalacidae; genus Rhizomys; species Rhizomys pruinosus. The sequence continues at coordinate 571,019 of VZQC01003774.1, read as the reverse complement.
TACCCTGACAAGCCTACCTACCACCCTGTCCAACATACTACACAGTCAAGACTACTACCCTGCTAGAATCTGAAACACACATCAAAGCTCCAGTATTCATTTTTTTATATTTTGTTGAAGTTTTGTGCATTTTATACATCACTTCCCAGTTCAATCCAGACTCATTTCCCCCTCCATGCCCCCCACCCCTCCTAAGTTCATGCAGTTTACCATACATGTCCTGATTCCCCTCTGAGTCTTTTCAAAGTTTTTCAAAGCAGAAGATTATTGGGGGGGGGGGGAGAACTCTACTGCTTCAGTCAGTTCCCTGTCCCAGTTCTTTTGTTGTTATTGTTCCCTTCAATCTGTATTGTTTCAACATGTGCATTTATGTATGTCACACATGTATTAAAATCATCTCATCTGAAAATAAACTGTATGTTCATTCCAAATCATATTTTGGGATTCATATTTTTCCCTTTTAATTTTATATTCCTCTTAAATATGCAAACATACTCTCTACCCTTGCCCAGCATGCACAATGGTGGGGTGGAACATCAATTTAATTTTTATACCCTAATTAAAAGCTACCAAGCTACATAAACAATATAAACAGAACCAAATTTCATTTTAGCTAAGACAGAAGTTCTCACAAGACACACAAGCACCACGTAACATCCATATGCCTAAGGGCAATTCGAAAACACAAATATTATGAAAAACCAAGAAAATAAGTCTCCCTTTTCTAAGCCTAGGGAACAATCTGCGGAAGAGGGGGTGTAGTAGAATGTAAGGGCTGCGATTGGGGTGTATGGTGAAACTACAGCAACATAGTCTGGACACTTATTTGTTCAACATGATTATACATAAAAGCCCCATCTGCTGGATGGTGGGAGACATGGGCTGTGTGGGTTTGGGCACAGCTGCTTGCAAATTGGTTCTACATGAAGGATGCTTGTACTCATAACTTATTACTTATTGTTAAAAAAATTGGAAAAAAGAAAAGAAAGAAAAGTTGTAAGACAGAAAAAAACAGAGCAGAAGAAAATTTCAAGGAAAATCTGTGTTAAACATCAGTGAAATTATAAACAAATTTTAAAATAAAGAAGACACCATTTTTCAAGAATGCTGGTATAAGACCAAGAAACTAACTTTTAATATCTAAGTTATAAAAGAAGGTGCTGAAGTAAAAACTAAAAGCTTGTAGCTCCTATAAAGTACATTCACAGAAGACTATTTCTCAAATATAGGGAAAGTAATGGGCTTTTGAATAAGAGGGATATTAGATTTCAAAATGCACTTGACCCGAAAACAATTCCTCTGAGATACCTTGGAATCAGAATTAAAAACTATGGAAACATAAACAGTATACTATGGTTATCGAACACAGATGTGATACTTAAGATGCAAGAGAGAGGGGCTGGAGAGATGGCCTAGCGGTTAAGAGCGCCGACCGCTCTTACAGAGTACCCGGGTTCGATCCCCAGCACCCACATGGAGGCCGAGAACCGTCTGAAACTCCAATTCCAGGAGAACTCCAGTTCCAGGGGAATCCGAGACCCTCTTCTGACCTCTGCGGCATTGCACGACACGGGTGCACAAACTTGCATGCAAACAGTACATTCATACACATACGGAAATAAATAAAAATAAAAAAAAAATAAAAAAATAAAAAGATGCAAGTGAAAAATGTGTAGCCCAGGCTGGCCTCAAACTCATGATCCTCCTGCCACTGCCTCAAAAAAAAAAAAAATCCGGGTATGGTGGCGCATGCCTTTAACGCTAGCACTTGGGAGGAGGAAGCAGGTGTACCTCTGTGAATTCAAGGCCAGTCTGGTCTACATAGCAAGTTCCAGGACAGCCAGAGCTACAAGGAGAAGCTCTCTCAAAAATACCAAAAAATATGCAAGAGAAAAATGATAAGTTTTAATTACAAATACTAACCATTTAGAAAAAAAAATCAGACCTCCTAGCAGAAAAATTAAGATTAAGGAAAACATGGAATGCAATATTTTAAGTGCTGAAAGAAAATAGCTGCCAAACAAGATCATTATATACAAACATTATATAATCAAAAATGGAGAGATAAAGAACTTCTAAGAGAAACACAAACTCAAGCAATTCTAGACCACTAAGTCAGAATATCAGGAAGATACTTAGTGGCACCTTGTAGGGAGAGGAGGATGAAAGCTATTCTCAATGGTCACAACACTGAATTTAATTGAATACATGAGCTGAACAAGGGCAATTTAAAAATAGTTTATCATATAAAATTCAATAACCAGAAAAATCAATAAAATATAAGTAAAAGAAATGAAAATACAGATCATATTTAATCCAATCAGGAAATCTACCAATAAATGCTAAGGGTGAGAACATCTATTGTCTATGGGCATATTATGCTCAACTGCCCTGATCTCGTCTGATGTCCTCAGCTAAGCAAGGTTAGGACAGATTAGTGCTTGAGCAGAAAAAAAAAAATCCCGTCAACAGTAATACTAAATATCAATTGTGTTAACTATCTGATCTAAATACACAAACTACCTGATTGGATTATGGATAAGGCCAACTCTTGCTACCTTGAAAAAATACCACTGTCGTAGTAAAAAAAAAAAAAAAATAGAAACGAGAAGAAGCTGAAAATTTATTAAGCTGGTCAAAATATTAAACTAAATTGTGAAAACCAGAAGGAATGTTACCTAAAGCTAAGGAGTGAGAAAATGTGGTACATTCTTTGCATTCTTTTTCAATATGCTGCATGCAGTCCACAGCATTAAAGTTAAGAAAACAAAGGATTTTTAAGACTCCAAAAGCCCAAATACAAAATACTACAATCTGCTAAACACATTTGCCAAAGATTCAGGACACATCAAATTGAAAAATTATGCAATTCACATACACCAGTAACCTTGATATTGACAAATCAGTAACACAATTCCATGCACATTAGTTTCAATAATTTATACTCTTCTTGAAGTAAACCTAACTGATGTGGGTAAAAGACCTGAACAATGAAAACTCTGAAACACTGGAGAAATTAATTATAGAAGACACCAGAAGAAAGACAAATCTCCAGTCACATAGATTATCAAAAAGAAATCGTAATCATGACTATATTACTGAAAGTTATGTAGATACAATGCAATGCTCATCAAAATCCCAATGATACACAGCACAGACATACAAAGAAAAAGTCCTAAAATACATTACAGAGCCATAACAACAAAAAATGTGTACAAGTTCAAGAAAAAGAGATATGTATACCACTGGAATATAATATTTTTCAGCTAAACTTATGACAGGATTAGTATCTACAATCTATAAAGAAGTCAATATTTAAACACCATATAAAGAAATCACCAAATCAAAAAAAAAAAGAAATCACCAAATCAAGAAATGGCAAATGAACTACGTAGATCACAAATTAATACAAATAGCCAATTGGGGGGGGGGCGCTGGAGAGATGGCTCAGCGGTTAAGAGAACAAATAGCCAATTAATACATGCAGAAATGTTCCATGTTCATAGTCCTCAGAGAAATTTTCATCAAAAACAACCTTAAATAATATCTAGCCTCATTTGAAATGGCTATTATCAAGAAAACCAGTAACAACTACCACTGAGAATGCCAAAAAGGGAACAGTAAAACAATATCTCTGGAAACCTCTGTAAGACAAACATTATAAGCCTTCTCAAATATGCAATTGTTACACTTAAGTATATATTTAAACACACACACACAAATATCCTTTTCTGATACTGAAACACATTATGCCTTTTTTGTCCCCATTACTTATTGCTTTTCTTCTAGAACATCCCTTATTCTACCCAACAGCCTTTTAACTTTATACATGCATATATACAAATTATATATAATTTATGTACATATGCATGTGTAGAAATGACACAGGAGGGGCTTGATTCAGCAGTTCATATCCAAAAATTGGAACTGCTGTAAAGGCCTTTAAAAAGTTAAAGATGAGGGTTGGAGAGATTCCTCAGTGGTTAAGAGCACTGGCTGCTCTTTCAGAGGACCTGGAGTCAGTTCCCAGTACCTATGTGGTGGCTAACAACCATCTGTAACTCTAGTTCCAGGAAATCTGACACCCTTTTCTGACCTCCCTGGGCCTTGCATGATACCGATGCACTTACATACATGCAAGCAATACACTCATACACACAAAAAATAAAAACAAAAAACAATAAAATCAAGCATTATAGACACCATGCTAAATAATTTCGAAATGAAACAAACCCAAATTGACAGAAATTTGGAAAAAAAAAAAGTCTTACCCGTTGTCTTCAAATGTGTCAAGGTTGTAAAGATGAATGGAGTGGGATCCTGGAATATAAGGAGAAAGTAATTGGAACAACTCATCAAAGAAAAAAATCTGTATTTAACTTCTTGGTACTTCAGCAATATTAATCCCCTAGTCTTGGTAATTTCATAAGATGTTTCCACTAAGGAAATCTGAGTGATCACTCTCTTAAATTCTAAAACTATTTCAGAAAAATTATAAGGACGCAAAAATATTAGGCATAGAGCCACACATCTGTAATCCCTGCAGTGAGGAGGCAGAAAGCAGAAGAATCACAAAATTTAGACCAGTGGGCAACTAACTACTACCTTAAGAAGCCCACTGTATGAAGTGAAACCACTCCTCTACACAAGGTTAGAGATGACATATTTGCTCTTCGAATGTCAAAACCATTTAAAAGATAAATGAAATACAGAAGCAAGTGAAATGCATATCTACTTAGCTCAGTCCTTTCTTTTTAAAACGCTAGTATATAAAAACCTAATGATGCATGAAACTAAAATGCAAGCAAGAAAATATAAATATTTGAGACAAAATATTTCACTATATCACCCCTAGATTGAGGTAGAACTTAGAATCTTCTTACGAAATCCCTGGAAACAGCACCAGGTCAGTTCAGGAACATAAATGTTTGAAGAAGCAGGGGGTTAAAGAGGGATAGAGACATTTAAAGAGAGAGTATGAAATGATTAATTACATAATTAAAGGAAACTCAGGGTTTGAGTGACAGCTCAGTGGTTAACAGCACTGGCTGATCTTGCAGAGGACCCTGCACCCACATGGTGGCTAACAACAGTCAATAACTCCAATTCCAGAGGATCTGGCGCCCTCTTCTGACGTCTAAGGGCACTGCAGGACATGGTGCACTTAGATCCACACAGCTAATATGCTCATACACATTAAATAAGAAATAAATATAAATTTTTTTTTTAATTTATTTATTTTTATGTGTATGAATGTATTGTCTGCATGCAGGTCTGCGCACCCGTGTCGTGCGATGCCGCGGAGGTCAGAAGAGGGTCTCAGATTCCCCTGGAACTGGAGTTCTCCTGGAACTGGAGTCACAGACGGTTCTCAGCCGCCATGTGGGTGCTGGGGATCGAACCCGGGTCCTCTGCAAGAGCGTTCGGCGCTCTTAACCGCTAGGCCATCCCTCCAGCCCCGAATATTTTTAAAACAAACAAAGCAAAACCGCAACTCAGGATAAAGGGATGTCTTAAGCAAACACAGAAGAAACCACTGAACAATCCAGCTACATCCCAGACGAATGCCCCTTGGGATTTGGTGTTTTAGCCCCAACAAGTTCAATGTACAGAGATACTGCTTACCTGTCTGAGGAGATACAGAATGTCTTCTGACTACTGAAGGACTTCAGACATGCCAGCCTCTCATTTCTAAATATAACCTGCAACGGCAGATTCCATTGTGCTACACGAGCCCTGCCCCTCCCCCAACATTCTGAAATTAATATTAATGTACAAGGGATTCTGATTGGCTCAGCTGGGGTCAGCTGACTCATCACTTGGATCCTTCCGCACTGTGCTATAGGATAAGGCTCCAGACCTCGGAAGCACACCAGGTTTTGATAAACTGTTTACCCATCTAAATCTTCTTAGGGGAAAAAAAAGTTAGTAAATAATAAGTATACGACTGTGACATAAACATTGCCTGGCATGGTATTTTACCAGGGAAACAAAGGTCCAGTATATTTATACTGGAAAAAGTCGTAAAATAGTTTTCACTCAAAAATTGGGTGCCACTTATTGGAAAACACTGTCATATCTTACTGTTTCTCTCTCTCTGGCACACTTCTGAAAGTGTCTGTAATCACAGAATTTGGGAGGCTGGAGTGGTGGTTTCTTCTTTCTTGGGTAAAACAAATCTGCGCAGCATAGGGAAAGAATGTTTTCTTTTTTTAATTTTTTTTTTTTGTTTTTTTTTCTTTTTTTTTGAGACAGTATCTCACTGTAGCCCCAGCTGGGCTGGAACTCACTCTGTAGACCAGGCTGACCTTGAAGTCACAGAGATCCGCCTGCTTCCGTCTCCCAAGTGCTAGGATTAAAGGCGTGTGCCACCACTCTCGGCGGAAAAGATGTTTTCTAAAATAAACTACATAGAACTATCACACAGCCGGGTGTAGTGGCGCACGCCTTTAATCCTAGCACTTGAGAAGCAGAGGCAGGCAGATCTTTGTGAGTTCAAGACCAGCCTGGTCTACAGAGTGAATTCCAGGACAGTTGGGACTACAGGGAGACCCTGTCTCGAAAAGACCAAAAAAAAAAATTAAATAAAATAAAATAATAATAAGAAGAAGAACTATCACACACAGAGGAAATGAGTCGGGAATGAAGAAAGGAAAATGTGTGCTGACATCTATTTAGTGAGGCCATTTCATTGTTTGCATTGACATTTCACAAAGAAGAGGAGATCCACTCATCTAGGAATGCTACTGTCAGTTGTGGTTTATAACACATTTATTGAATGCCCAACATTCATCTCACACTACAGATTCTATTCTCTATTTTTTTCTTTACTTCACTATCATCCAATCAAATACAATACTGTTTACTCATATCCTATTGGATCTTTTAGTATGACTCATAAATGAAAAATTCAATTCCAGCTCTCTCACACTGATCAAGCCAGAGGCTAAAATTCTAACACCAACATATCCTCAATATTTAATCTCTTAATCATAAAATTCTAATAATTATATAGCACATTGATTGCAAAAATATAAGTAAAATAAGTACATGGAAATCTGTGAAGAAAATTTTCACATATACAAGAATAAAACTGTTAATATTGCCCTTCATATAAAAATAACTGGGAAAAAGAGAAAATTATGTTAACAGAATTTTCATTAAGAGCCATGGGAACACTAAATAAAATAATAAAAATATAGTCACGATACTTACAGTGGATATGATTTAATATTTAAGTATACATGTAGATGTGTGCCTGAGTATGTGTCTGTGTGCATATGTGTGTTTGAGGTATGGTCTCACTCTGTACTAAAGACTGCCTTGGAACCAAGTAAACATTGAAGAGTGATATCAGGTACATGGTAATCCTCCTACCTTACCCTTCTAGGGTCTGTAATTCTAAGTGTTTCCCACCATGCCTGGGTATGCTAATATATTAAATTATATGAATTTTAGGAAGTGGAAACTTGTATGTCAAAAAGTATGTGTTTTAATTGGGAGGACTGGTAAGAAAGAGTCTATTCTTATAAACTGTGGAATTTCATGTAAAATATTTTTATCTTTTAAGTCACAGATTTTAGAATTCACAAAGTTTTAATATGTGCATATCATTGAATAAAATTTTAAATGATTATGTTCATTCAGTGATCCTTGGTACATACTGACTCACACAGAGATGTTGAGGGCCTAGCTAATCCCAGGCCTCTATAGAATATTATTATGGCGGAAATCCCTGTACACATTGAGTCAGGAATGACTGATTGGAGATTATATTCATCCAACTATACTGATGAGAAAAACAACAAGAAAGACACCAAACAGTGACTGACAGTCAGTCATGCCAATATACCTGATTGTTCCTTTCACCTAGATCTAATCCATGCAAATCCCAAGAGTCCTTCATGAGCTTGGATCTCAATTTATACCCAGGGCCCTAGTGGATGTAGAATCTGCAATATTCATGGCTTAATTATATATAGGCTAATTCAACTGTGCATTTGTGCAGTCTAAAGTTCTTTTTCAGAGACAGCCAGTGTGCTGGATAGCTTTAGTGTCAACTTGAACACACCTGGGTTGAGGGAGCCTCAATTGGGGAATTGGCTCCATTGGACTGGCCTGTGGGCACATATGTGTAGTAGTCTTGATTGTTGGGCAATGTGGGAGGGCCCAGCCTACTATGGGTGGTGCCACCCCTGGGCAGGTTGTTGTGTACTATATAAGAGGGCGGGCTGGGCATGGACCAGGGGATCAAGCCAGTGGGCATCATTCCTCCATGGCCTGTGCCTCAGCTCCTGCCTCCAGGTTCCTGTCCTGAGTTCCTGCCTTGGGCTCCCTGAGTGAAGAACTACGAACCAGGAGATGTGAGCTGAATAAACCCTTTCCTCCCCAAGTTGGTGTCAGTCAGAGTGTTTTGTCACAGCAATTGAACAGAAACTAGAACACCCATGTAAGTATGTAGGGGGGTCAGACTTGGAAAAATTAAGGTATACAAACAGTGGTCTGGATATCTGTTGAGAAGAACTGGCTACCATCTAATTTATAATGACTTTAACCTGTATAGAATTACATTCACATGTTCCACACAGAGCTATGAAGGGTTTTCCACCGATTGGAAAACAGTCATACCTTACTCCCTCAGTTTCTCCTGGAAAAGCAACTTGCCAAATTGTCTGTAGTCACAGAAAAATTGTAGATATGTTGGACAGTGCATCTAAGGGAAGAGTAACTTGGGGTACCAAGAAAGATGCAGAAAATCCAAAGGAGGTTAAAGATATCATATATACCAAGAAAGCAAGAGCAAGAAGTCACTGGGATAGTGAAGATATTTAGTAAAGCCATTTAAGAAAGGAAAAAATAAAGTTAATTTAATGATGAATTCTCAGATAATTTTCACCATCACTGTAAAATGCATCATATAAATAATGTTGTCTGTGTTTTTTTTTTATTTTTTCTTTTATTTATTTTTTGTATGTGTATGAATGTACTGTCTGCATGTAGGTTTGTGCACCTGTGTTGTGCAATGTCGCGGAGGTCAGAAGAGGGTCTTGGATTCCCCTGGAATTGGAGTTCTCCTGGAATTGGAGTTACAGACGGTTCTTAGCCACCATGTGGGTGCTGGGGATTGAACCCGGGTCCTCTGCAAGAACAGCTGGTGCTCTTAACCACTAGGCTATCTCGCCAGCCCCAATGTTGTCTGTGTTTAAATGAAGAAAACTTGACTTTTCCTGGTAAAATTGACTTTACAAATCCATATGAAGATCATAAAGGTGGTTACCAAGAATCTTAGTAATAACAATTTAAAAGTTTGGGAGTAGGCCCTCCCTGTTGCACAATAGCCCCATTGTTAGTAAAATTATTTAATAAAATAGAAAGTGAAGTATTTTCTCCAAATTAAATCTAAATATATCCTTAAACAGCATAAGAGATTTTCTTAGTATGATTAAGAATATTGTGCCTGATAAGAGAAACCTTCCTTTGAGTTGTTGGCCAGCATAGTCCAACAGACTCCCAAAATTACCCAGGCTATTGCCACAGTCCTTGATTGCCTCCCAGAACTTTAAGCTATGTCCTTATTGCTGAAGACTGGATTTGGAGCAATGGAACTGGAACTGACCTGGAAATTATTTCCCCTGAAGGCTATCTCTCATAGTTTTGGAGAGAACTACACAAGCTACTAAGGGAGAACATCAATCGATGATCCAACAACAGCTTTAAGACCAAACAACCACATCAGTGAGCAGCACAGCATGCAACATTGGTCTGCCCTGCTGGCACTTTAATCTTGGGGACAATCAACAGCTAACTAATGATACTTAAAACCCACTCAATGGGAGAAAACTCATTTGTGGTACTGTAAACAGCCAAATACACATGGATGGAGTGGAAATAGAACTTAGAGAAATCCCGAAGTTTGTCAGATTCCCTAGAATAATGTAATATATTATTCAGTGCAAAATATGCATGCTTATTTTACATATAAATATCCTAGTCACCACTCATCAAAGAAGCTTCTTTTGTACCAGAGACTATTATAGTGTACCACAACTGGTTGGTTATGCACAGACAATGTTAATTGCCCAAGCCTAAGTGGGACATCTACAATGCAACTTCTACACATTAAACTCAGATAACATAGAGCAAGGGGGTAAAGAGGACACTAATGAAGCTCTCACCTCTCAACAATGGAGTTACCTCCTGCAACAGAGGACCAGAAACACAAAAAGTCACAAATGCTCAAAGTGTAGAGATTAGGAGTCTGCAGACTGTGCGTTCTCAGACAGGACTCTTCTATTGAGCTTCACTTACCCAGGGCTGATGAACCATTATGGAAGAGAGGGTGGAACAGATTGTAAGAGCCAGGGAGGAAGTGCATGATCATGTGGGTAAAGAGTACTACCAGCTCCTGGGATTCTGCTCATATGAATCTACAACAATGGTGTCAGCATGTACAAGACCCATGAAATCTCAAACAGACAAAAACTCAGCATGGTTCTGAGGAAATGAGCAGTAGACCCCAATCTTACCTGAAGAAATATTGGCAGCTGATTACTGCTGGGTGAGGAATAGGTGCTCCTCTTAAAGTGAGGGATTCTGGATAGGCTGATTAGGCCCCAATGGATGAACTTGTACTTAGGAATGTCTATGGGCACTAACATGACACATTAGGCCTTAATACAAATAGCAGAGTGTATGAATTCCAGTAGGTGGTGGTAGGGACCTGTGGGAGGTTGCTATTGGGGAAGGAGGTATAAATGTGATTAAGATTGATTGTGATGTTCTGTATGAAATACACATAAAAAATACAGAAAAGCAGAAGTGGTGGTGTATATATGTAATCCCATCTACTAGAAACGTGGCTCTGGAGATAGGATTTGGCCCTCTCAGTTCATATCCAAGCATGATCTCTCAAAATTTCCTCTGAAAGCTTCTGGAAAAGAGTGGCCCACTGACTCAATGACCAGAAAGAGGAACATGGAACAGCCCTATCTGTGGTAAAGGTATTGTCTCTTTGAGAACAGTTGAAAAACGATTTTTTCCAACAAATGATTTTATTAGTTATTTCATGACATAAAGGTGTTTATAGTACCAGCAGTTTATGAGGTGTTCTGTTTCACTACCAACCATGTACTTGGGTAGAAACTTCTCTATGTACTAAAACTTCAGTATAAGAGAAATGGAGCCACTCATGAGCTTGCTGTGTCCTAAAATGATGGAAAAAAGGTAGGCTGGAGAGATGGCCTAGAGGTTAAGAGCACCAACCACTCTTACAGATGAGCCGGGTTCGATCCCTAGCACCCACACGGCGGCCAAAAACCATCTGAAACTCCAATTCCAAGAGAACTCCAGTTCCAGGGGAATCTGACACCCTCTTCGGACCTCCGTGATATTGCATGACACAGGTTCACAAACCTGCATGCAGACAGTACATTCAAACACATACAGAAATGAATACAATTAAATTAAAAAAATTAAAAATATTAAAAAAAAAAGAAAAAAGATAGGCCAGCGCCATCCTCAGTCCTAAGATAATTAAAAAAAATACTAATCACTTTACACAGAATTGAAAAATATTTCAAAGACCTCCACAAATTTATGACAACCCCTTTCAATAAACTATTTTGGATTAGACTATAAAATTTTTTTAGTTGCCCAAATGTTATTCATTTAGAGTATAGTAGTCAAATTCTTATTATGGTTTATTCAACTAATCTAAGAAATTACAGCTTTAGATTAATTAGCACAACTGATTTATTATTCACTTTGTTAAAAATTGGTTTATCATAAAAACATGGAAATATTAGACATTGGTAAATAGCCCCATGAAAAAGGTTCTCTCAGATCATAAATATATTTGTCAATAAATGTCTCCAGAAATTGAAATACTAAATAAGTGAAATTTTTAGAAGGCTATAAAAATGTTTTAAAAATTTATATGCACAAGACACATCTTACTGCAAAGATACATGCACAGCTATGTTTATTGCAGCTCTGTTCACAATAGCAAAAAGCTGGAACCACCCCAGGTGCCCCTCAACTGACGAGTGGATAGAGAAAATGTGGTACATGTATACAATGGAGTTCTATGCAGCGGTAAAGAGGGACAACATCATGAACTTTGCAGGTAAATGGATGGAGCTAGAAGACATTATGTTAAGTGAAGTAACACAGTCCCAGAAAAACAAACGACAAATGGTGTCCCTCATATGTGGATGCTAGTACCAACAACCCAGATATAAATATTTCTCATGGAGAGGGATGCATAGTAAAAGAACAACAACAGAAAGACTGCATCAGAAAATGGACTGAAATGGTGAATTGGGAAGGGGGGATGGGTGGGAGAGGGACACGGATGTATATTCAATCAAGGCATATTTAATTGATGTGAGTTCAGCAAGTACTCAGTTTCACCTAGACACTGTCTACAGGATACATGGTGTTTTAGGACTTAGTAAAAGTAAATATGTGTATATTAAACAACATTGGTTTACAGACTCTGATAAAAACGGTAATGCATCTGAGTTAAATGTAGATATAATTTGCTGTTGTCCACATTTGTTTTACACAAAATCTCTAGAGCAATAACTTTGGGATTGGCACATACAAATGTTCTCTATAATTTCTCTGTTGTACAGTATCACCTTGTAGCATTCTCTTTAAGATGATTTAAAGCAAAAATTAAGTTTGCTTCCCAAGTTAATCATATATAGTCACCCAAAACAGCATGGGTGAATTTGATGAAATCTGTGCCTTGATTCCACCCTATAGTTATGTATAATACAACTGTCTTCTGGAGACTCATGGGTTAAAAAAAAAAGGGGGGGGGCGGTACAGACAGACATGAAACCTTCTAGTCAAGAACCTTGCAATTCAAATCTTAAAACTAACTATGGGAAGAGATTTGTTTGTTCCAACAGGACAAAATGTCACCAACTTAACGGCTGAGAAAGAAAAGATACAGCTTTGCATTGAGTAGGATGTACCAAAAAGTGGCAACTGAAAGGTTGACCCGTCTGAACACTGAAAGGAAGAAAAGCCTCAGATTGCCATAAACATCGAACCCTTCTGTGGATCCTACATGTAACAACTATCTATAATGAGTCCTAATGAAACTTATACCTTCTAGGTGCAACAAAGGTTTTGATATGACTTTCTTGCCTCCCCCCCCATAGAACAAGGAGAAATATGACGATGATGATGTCATTTTCCAACTGTAAATTGGAGACAACTATTATAGAGGTAATCTCTTATAAAACCGGTAAAAATGCCTTCTTTAATTGACTAATAGACATAAGAACTGTGAAAAGGATTATACTCTGTTCAGAACCAAATATAATACTAAAGTCCTTGGGCTATGCACTTAGGCAAAGTATATTAATGCAGGAGCTCTGACATCAGCAATGGATTGTTCTACCAGGGGGATGTTGGCCAGGGGATCCAAGGCCCCACAAAAGGTAAGGGCTCCTTGCCCCTAAGTTGGGATACCTGCAGGAGGAGAGGCGATAAGACCCTGCTGCCGAAGACCTGACGTTAACATGGGAGGGATGTATTGAGACCGCACATGCAAGTGTACAGATGGCCTCTGGAATGCCAGAGAGTGTTACCAAAGGCCACTAAACCAATAAAGCAAATACGGGTCTCCCTGAGTCAAGCAAGACTCCACCGTCAGCACCAGCTACACCTCACCTGCCTGGAAATACTGTGCAGCAGAGGCAGCCATATGCCTGTATATCCCAAATCTAATTGGCTATTGGCTCTCTCCTTGGAGGAATAACCCATGGCTGATGCCACAAGCTTACATCCTCTACAGGTTAGGAGATGTTATAAGCCACAGTAAGACCCTGTCATATTTAACAGGAAAAAATGTAATTCATGGATTAACATATCATCCAAACATATGTGTCTATACCAAAGTAACCTACCATAACTATTAGTGCTGTTTAAATACCTATATATCTAATTGCTTGTGCTTCATTAGTAGGATCGAAAGGTTATTCCTGGACAAACTGTCAGCCCATGAAAGGAAACAGCCAGAATTGACCAGAGTCCAAGACAACAGCTCCAGAGAAAGTAGACTGTTTTGCTTCTCATCCACCTGTGCCCCTTTTCTAAGCCTAGGGAACAATCTGCGGAAGAGGGGGCGTGGTAGAATGTAAGGGCTGTGATTGGGGTGAATGGTGAAACTACAGCAATGTAGTCTGGACACTTATTTGATCAACTTGATTGAACATACAACCCCTCACCCCCCGCTGGATGGTGGGGCTGTGGGGGTTTGGGCACAATAGCCTGCAAATTGGTTTCATATGAAGGATGCTTGTACTCATGGATCATCACTTATAGCTAAAAAATGGGAAAAAAAAAACTGAGAGAAAGATGTAGGACAGTTATGGCAAAATGCATGATCTGGGATGGGGTGGGGGTAGGGGGGAAGGGAAAGGGAAATATGTCTGATCTGAATTGGAAAATGATGTATGAAATGCACAAAGCGTCAATAAAAAAATTTATACACAAAGATTAAAATGGCTAAATACTTTTAAAAACTAAAAAGGCCTTTTGTATGTTACAAGGTTTTAAGTAAGGCATTTTAGATACATAAGAGATAAAATCCTAAAAATAATATAATCTTAAATTTACTAGTTAAAGTTTAATCAATCCCTATTTAAATTAATGGTGGTGGGGCTGATGAGATAGCCTAGCAGTTAAGAGCACTGACTGCTCTTGCAGAGGACCGGGGTTTGATCCCCAGCACCCACATGGCAGCTAAGAACCATCTATAACTCCAATTCCAGGTCAACTCCAGTTCCAGGGGAATCCCAGACCCTCTTCTGACCTCTGCGGCATTGTACAACATGGGTGCACAGACCTACATACAGACAGTACATTCATACATATACAAAAAGATAAATAAAATTTAAAAAATAAATTAATGGTGATATTAATGTATTCTATAACAGTTATAAGACAGATTTCAAGAATAGAAAAACCCCAAAAGAAAATAAAATGCCCCAGGAGGCTCCTCAGGAAAATGGAATGGAAGTGCCACCTGTCTCTTCCACTAAATGAAAGACAAAGAAAGCTTTCCCCAAGTAGGAGTTCGTCAGTGATCCTGAATATACACTGCTACTACTAGAACCAGCCCTCCTGTTCCTAAGGAATAAGTCTGCAGCTAAGGAGGAAATGGTCAGTAAACCTGAAGATTTGGAAAACAAGAGTGTCCCTAAAAAGAAAAGGAAATTTTCTTCCAACAAGGAGCCAGGTAGCCCTGGGCTTGAACAAGTTGCTGGCAACAAGAGTGGCACAAAGCAAAAGAGAAAATTTCAGAAAACACCTCAGGAAAATTAGGATGGACACATCCTGTGGGGAGGGGCATGCCTTAAGGATACCTTCCCGACCCCATTATACACGCCAATAAAAACTACCAAAAGTAAAGTTTATTTAAGAGCATTTTCATTTTACTATTACACAGTCTTAAAAATACCAGTGATGTAACAAGATGTTAAATAACTATACATAGATTCTACTCTCTTAATATAATCCCTCAAAACCAGCATATTATTGTTATTTAAAAGATTGTCTTTAAAGATTGTCCATTACCCTTCCCTTCCTGCCATTGAGCAAAGCCCTCCCCTCCCCTAACTGGCTATAAAAATTCTTCCCCTTCCTCAGACACAGTCTCCTGGTTGTCTTTTGCCATCATAATTGCCGCAGCTCAGAGGACAGTGTTTGCTTCCTCCTTCCCTGCCTGGCCCAATGAGGCTGAGGCCAGTGTGCAAGGATCTGAATACAGTTGCAAAGAGCTTGGGGGAGGGAAGGGAAGCCCCACTGCTGGTGCCCAATGTGGGGCTCTCTTGAGAAGCACAGGAGAGGGTAAGACTTTGCCATTCCACTCTGAGGATTGGCCCATACTTATCGTCTTTTACTTTCATTTTGTTGGGAGCCACCTGTTAAGGCGAGGGCAACAAATGCTCTCTGATCAAGGCCACTCTTTGGTGTGAGCAGAAGGCTCTGCATCCTCTGACTGGACCCCTACCTACTGACCAGGTGTTGGCAATAACCACCTTCTTAACCATCTCTTCTTTCATGTTAAACCTGGTAACTCAAAGACCAGCTAAGAGCCTTTAGGGTGGTCACCAGTTCTCTGAAACTTGAGGTCAGGTTTGCATCATGGACTAGGTAGAATCCCCAGCAGACTTTGCCACTGGGAATGTTCTCCTAGGACATAGGCATTTCTCTTTCTTTCTCTATCAATGGGAAATTCGCCTGCGCACCAGAGGGACCCCCAGGTCTGTGGGCTTAGGGCATTACAGAGGAGTAAAGGGGACAAATTGTCTCAAAGGGAGGCCTCCTTGTTCTGGGACAAGGTTCTAAACATAACCCCATGTATGGCCTCTGGGGACCAATATGACTCTGAGATCTGGACTCCAGTAGTCTATCTTTCCTGCCATAGGGCAATCCAAGAGAGGATTCCTCCACTCCTCCATTTTTTTCCCAATCATTGCTGGGATTCGTCAATGTGTGGGCCCTGTTAAAACCCTTTGGGAGCAAAGATAGGAAAACCCTAAATCTCCCATGGAAGCCTATTCTGAGGACTCCAACGAAGACAGCCATGAATGACTGCCCAGTGTCAGACCTGGCTTCCCTTGAGTGAGCCATAGAAAGCATTCAGAGGGACCTGTTCATTTTTTAAGATGGAAGTGCCCTCTCTCAACTCCTTTGTCTCACACCTACCTCCCTATGACTCTCCTGACATAAGTCCACTATCATCCCAAGTGCTGCAGACCTCACAGTATCTCAACAACTCTGTAGGGCAAGAGATAAGAATACTGAGGCCAGTTGCCAGCTCCTACCTGTTAATGTGGTCCCTACAAGGAACAGGCCCTTAAACTGTTATCTGTATCAGGAGGGAGACCTCAAGGAGTTAAGTCAAACAGTCTTGGAAGACTAGGTTCAAGCTCCATGGACAAAGTCCATCTTGTCCACTTTCCATGCCACCCTCAACACTCCCTAAGACTGGCGAGACATTAGCCATTTCTCTTGGCCAGGGCCACCTTTCTCTCAATGGGAAGCCCTATACCAGGATGAATGCATACAGCAGGCTAGAAAGAATAACAATCAGGCCAAAATAATTTGGGACTATGAGGGATTGTTTGGACAGGGCAACTTGTCCATGGACATACAACAGGTTGGTCTTCCCCCTGGTTATTATGATCAGGTGCACCTTTGTGCCCTACTAGCCTGGGACTGGATTATGCCCCCCTCATGACCTCCTTCTGATTCATCCCTCATGTTCCTCCTACAGAGGCCTGATGAGTCCCTTTCTGACTTTATACTGAGAGCAAAAGGAAACCTAGAGAGAAAGATCTGGGACCTAATGGCTAGGGATATCATCCTTCAGAATATAGTCTAGGACAGCATGACCTCTGAGTGTCATCTCACATGTCAGAGGCTGAAGGAGGAGCATTATGATAGATGGATCTTGGCCACACAAGACATAGGAACAGCAGCTCACAAAGTCACCTTTCTGGTACAAGCCTTTGAGGCAGCAGTGAGCCTGGAAGGAAAATCTTTTTAATGCAATATAGAGGGACACTGTAAAAATGAGTACACTAAGGAGACCCCATCGCCCAAGACGTCTGACCCTCCCAAAACTATATGTCACCCACGTCCTGGCATCCCAGTGCAAAAAGGGTTAATATTGGAAATGTGACAGTCGCTCCCTCTACAATAAGGAAGGCAAAATTTTGGAGCCTTTAAACTACCCAGTGGGGTCACCTTCAGTGCCAACAATAAGAGGGATCAAGGCCACTGTTAAGACCCTCTGGACCCCTAGTATTTTGGAAAGAATGCATCCTAAAAATCACACTCAAAATAGGCAGAAAGACTTTTAAATGCCTCATTGACACTGGAGCTGACAGAACTATTCTTAGGCAGCAAGAAGTTCTTCCTGACTAGGCATTGCTCCTTGGACCCCAATTGGTGGGGGTGGGGGAAGCCTTCCAGGGATTCATTACCAAAGATACCTACACATGGGAGGAACTGGACAGGACCACAGGATGTATCTGTCCTCTAGTGGCCAATATTGCCACCAACTTGCTAGGGCAAGATCTCCTGGAATTCCTTGACATAACCTGTCCACAGAGGGAAAAGTTTCGGTAGATGAGGACTTAGGCAATGTTTCCTTACCCCCTTTGCCCTACTACCAATCACCCCCAATTCTAATAGCCACTATTGTATATCAAACTCCCTGCCTTGATTTGGTCTCCAATGATCTTGTTTGGGTCAAACAGTGGTCTCTACCAAGGGAGAAGTTACAAGCTCTAAATTAATTGGTTACTGAGCAGCTAAAGTTAAAACATATCGGTCCTTCCTAACATCATTGGAACTTCCGTTTTTATAATAAGGAAAGGGTCTAGGGGCCTTAGAGCCATCAACAAGACCGTGCACATCTGAGGATCCCCTCAACAGGGCCTCCCTCTAGCTTCAGCTATCCCACTAATATCCCCCCTACACCCTAATGATTGCAAACACGTTGTGGTTTTAGTGCCATCTGTAAATAACTCTGGCCCAGCTGCTAGATATAAGTGGACTGTTATACTACAGGGAATGGCCAGTACCCCAACAATCTGCCAGGAGTCAGTGACCTCTGAGCTCAATCTGCATCTCCAGAAATGCCGCCAAGTCTACCATTCAATGGATGACATTCTGGCATGGGATGATTCTCATGTCCCTTCATGATTGGCTTATCCCTTCTGTAGCACCCCTTGGCTTTAGGATCACCCCCACAAAAATACCACTCATCTTGCCTATTAAATTCCTTGGTACCAAGATCTCCTTTACTTCCATCAGACCCTTAAATCCTGTCCTCTCTTTCCCATCAGACCTTACACTTGCATCCTTACAAAGCTTTGGGGTAATCTATACTGACTAAGACTATGGGTGTCCCTCCTGATCAGTACCTTCCAGCACCTTTTCGAACTTCTAAAGGAGGACAAAAGTCCCTCTTCCAAACACTAACTTACACAAAGCACTTTAGAAACACTTTAGTTAATCAGGCCCTACAAATTATGTCCCCAGCCTAGTTCTTGCCTTCTATCCCAGTCCACCTCTTGATCTTTAACACATCCCCTACACTGGTGGGGTCCTTATACCAGTTGCAGGGGTTGTTCAAATGGCTCTACACCCCTGCGGGTGGTGCCCCTCAACCCTTGACAGAGATGGATGCCCTTGCCAATATGACTAGAATGGGATGAGACTGCTCCTTAGAGACCCTGGGGAAAGAACTCAATGTTACTGTCACCCCTTTCTCCCTCACTGATATACAATGGCTAATACATAATCACACCCATGTTGCAGTCAGCCTTATGGGATTCCCTGGCCAAATTGATAATCACTGCCTCAGTGAAAAATGGACAGCAGCCTCGTCTTTGGTCATTTGGATGCCTCCTCTATTGTTCCTCAGCACCCCCATAGAGAGAGCCCTCTCCACCTTCACTGATGAGAAAAAGAGAGGTGAGGCCTCAGTTATCCAATTCACAGAGGACTGGCCTCCTACCAACCTATTTCAAGAGCTCCCTGATAATTCCCCACAATATAAGGAGCTATTTGCAATATACCTAACACTCCAGGAGTTTAGGAGTCCTGTTAACTTGTTTTCAGATAATGTTTATGTTGTTAATCTTCTCTTCTGGCTTTCCTGATCATTTGTCTGCATAGATAATAATCCCTTTTCCCCTTTTCTTATTGCTGTTGCTTCCCTCCTTCATGAGAGAGCCACACCCACATATATACAACACATTAGATCTCATAGCCCCCACCTGCTCCTATATCTGAGGGAAATGCATTGGCCAATTGAGTGGCATCTACTGGGGTTTTCACCTACTCTGTTCAGGATGCTGACAAATTTCACTTCTTTATACACAGCAACTTTAGGGGCCTTCAGGCTTGCTTGACCAACATCCCTAGAGTCCACCTTAAATGTACCCTTAAGACCTGTTCCTCTTGTGCTTCTCTGTTAAATACTCCAGCCCTTCAAATGATGTGGATTAACCCCTGAGGCCTAAAGGTCAATGCCCTCTGGCAAATAGATGTAACACATATACTGCAGTTTGGTCAACAAAAATATCTTTGTCACGGTGGACACATATTCTAAATTCATATGTGCTACTGCCCATACAGGGGAAAGTGCAAAAACCTTAACTCCAATATGCTCTCCACATTCACCATCATGGGCATCCCACACCAATTAAAAATGGACAATGGCCCCACTTCTACAAGTTCTCACTTTCAAGCTTTCTGGTTCCTCTGGAATATAACCAATCACACTGGAATCCCTTATAACCCACAGGGACAAGATATCGTAGAAAGAACATACCAGGTTGTCAAAAATCAACTTAAAAAACAAAACAAGGGGGGCTGGAGAGATGGCTCAGAGGTTAAGGGAAAGAACTGCTCTTGCATAGGACCTGGGTTTGATTCCCAGCACCCACATGGTGGCTAAGAACCGTCTTTAACTCCAGTTCCAGGGGAATCCAATGCTCTCTTCTGACCTCCACAGCACTGCATGACATGGATGCACCAACCTACATGCGGACAGTACACTCATACACATAAAAAATAATAAAAAAAAATCAACCAAAAAACACAAGGGCAAGTAACCCCCCCCCCAATATAAAACTAGCCATGGCCTTAAGTACATTAAATCTATTCAACATATACAAAAATTCGACCTGTCTGCCTATTATTGCCTGTTGGCCAAGGCCAGAAACTCTCCCACAAATCCTGGTAAGATGAAGGGACCTGCTGGACAGCCACTAGAAAGGACCTGACCCCCTGCTAAAAATGGATAAGGGTTTTGCTTGTATCTTTCCACAGAATCACCCCAAACCCATTTGGGTGCCTGCCAGAAATGTCAGACACCTCCCCATCAACCAGGAAGATGGCTCGACTATCACTGAAGGACCAGAAGAGCCAATAATGGAGGAAACATCAATCCCAGTGGCTGAATAAGATCACCTGGAAGGATACCCATGATCTGGTCGCCTCTGCCCAGTCAGCATGCCACCCCTCCCCCACAAGCTTCTATTTTTGTCATTTTTATGGTGGCTCTACTAGGACCCTCCTCACCCCCTAATCTCCTCTGCTCTTCAAGATTTACCTTATCTAAGCCTTTATGTACAAAATCCCCAGCCTTTATTTGGGATAATGGCACTATTAGCCTCTGTGTTAACAACTCTTTTACTGGCTTCTGCACTCCTGTGTTCATCACGCCACAGCTATACCTCTATGAGAAGGAAGAGGCTCCATGGCTGTTGCATGCAGATAGGCACCAATGAGAAATTTTTATTTCATTGCTAATTGTCATTGGGCTTGCCTTCTCTTCAGAAACAGTGAGAGTTGCAGGAAGGGCCCTGGGACACTCTTACCTTGTTGCCGCTGATTTCCAGGGAAAACTGAGTCAAGCCATCACCTCTATCATGGAGAGCTTAGAGTCACTACAGTGTCAAATCATTTCACTCTCAAGTGTGGTATTCCAGAACCAGAGGGCTCTTGACCTTCTAAGGGCCAAACATGGGAGGACCTGTCTTCTACTGAAGGAAGAATGATGTTTCTATATGAATGAATCATGACTGGTTGAACAAAATGTACAATTTCTCCACAAGCTCGAAAATGAGCTTAAAACCTTTAACTCCCCCCTAACTCTAGCCCTCCCCTGGTTTCCCAACCCCATTACTGCATGGCTCCTTCCCCTGTTAGGACCCCTGTTGGCC
Source organism: Rhizomys pruinosus (assembly GCA_009823505.1). Lineage (NCBI taxonomy): Eukaryota > Metazoa > Chordata > Mammalia > Rodentia > Spalacidae > Rhizomys > Rhizomys pruinosus. The sequence goes on along the minus strand of VZQC01003774.1, from coordinate 549,252 downwards.
ATGGGAATACTCATTTTCTTGCCCTCATGCTTGATTCATTTTCTTAAAGGCCGAATTCAGGATATCATTAAGGTGACCCCCAACAGAGTACTGGTACAATATCACGCTGTTCCCAGCTATTCATCTTATTATGAATATACTTCCCCATTATAAAATCAAAGGGGGAGATGTGGGACTTATGTGGGACTTGGTGCCTGCCTGGGAGAGTGAGCATGGCCTGAGACCCCAGAAGCCTCTTCATGAGGTCAGCCAGGAGTTTGGGCATTTTGACCCAGGAGGAGACCTCTGTCCTCCATGGCCTTAGACATTAGCTTCCTACAACTATTGATAAGTTTCTGTTTCCTCATTCCTGCCATGCTTTCCCAAAATCACATGACCACACAGCCCACTCCATTACCCCTCCCTTCCCATCATTGAGCAAGGCCCTCCCCTCCCCTAACTGGCTATAAAAATGCTTCCCCTTCCTTATTAAACAAGCTGTCTTCTGACACAGTCCTCAGGGTGCTTTTCCCATCATAATTGCCACTGCTCAGAGGACCGACATTTGCTTCCTCCTTCCCTGCCCTGCCCAATGCAGCTGAGTCTGGTGCACAATGGTCTGAATACAGTCTTGGAGACATCAGGGGAGGGAAAGGAAGCCCCACAAAACCACACACTGCAGAATGCAAATTGGATCAAAAGAGTAATCAAGTAATAAATTTAATAATTTGTATAATTGAATGAAAATGGAAAAACAACATACCTAAATCCATGGGACAGAATGAAGGCCTTCCTAATAGAACTTTTCATAGCACTAAGTGCCTTCATAAAAATTTAGAAATATCTCATATTAATAACTTAATGAGGTACCTGAAGACCTTAGAAAAACAAGATGAATACCCAGAAAAAGTACATGAGTAGAGGTAATCAAAATCTTAGCTGAAATTAATGAAATAAAAATTAAAAAACATACAAAGAATCAAGAAAATGAAGGGTGGGGATTTTGAAAAGATTAACAAGATTCTTACACTTGTATCCTGTAGGGTACTGCCCATGTTTTCTTCTAACAGTTCCAGGGTTTCAGGTTTCACATTGAAGTCTTTCATCCATTTGGAGTTGATTTTTCTCCAAGGTGAAAGATAAGGTTTTTGTTTCATTCTTCTCCAGGTGGTGATCCAGTTTTGCCAGCACCATTTGTTGAAGATGTTTCCTCCAGTGGGTGTTCTTGGCAGCTTTGTCAAATATCAGGTGGCTGAAATTTCATGTACTCAAGTTTGGGTCTTCAACTTTGTTCCACTGATCTCAGATTGAAAAAGTTCTAGCTAAATTATCCAAAAGAAATACAGAATACAAATTAACAAAATCAGAGATGAAGAGAGAATTAAAAACAGATACTAAGAAATTAAAAGAATCATAAGATGTACCTTTTTGTCTTTGAGAGAGAGAGAGAGAGAGAGAGAGAGAGAGAGAGAGAGAGAGAAAGACTCCTGTTGCCACAGCTGGGCTGGAACTCACTATGTAGACCGGCTGGCCTGGATCTCACAATGATCTGCCAGTCTCTCCCCACCCCCATTGCTGTGATTACAGGTGTGCACCACCACAACTGACATAAGAAAGTGCTTTTAAAACCTGATTTGCACTAAACTGTAAAATCTAAAAGAAACAGATGAATTTCTAGATACATATGACCTATTGAATTTTTTTTTGTTGTTTTTTGTTTTTCCCTGTAGCACCAGCTAGCCTGGAACATGCTTTGGAGACCAAGTGGGCCTTGAACTCACAGAGATACACCTGCCTCTGCCTCCCAAGTGCTGGGATTAAAGGCATGTGCCACCACACCTGGCTTTTTTTGTGTGGGGGAGGGCCTATTGAAACTTCACCCAAAATGAGATAAACAATTTAAATAGACCCATAAAAACCAATGAGATAGAATTTGTAATTAAAAATATCCAAAATAAATGAGCCAGGATCAGATATTTACAGCACTGAATTCTATTAGACTTTCAAAGAAGATCTAATACCAATACTCATTAACTAACTCTTTAAAATAGAAAACCATGGGGCTGGAGAGATGGCCTAGCAGTTAAGAGTGCCAATTGCTCTTGCAGAGGACCCAGGTTTGATCCCCAGCACCCACATGGCAGCGAAAAACCATCTTTAACTCCAGTTCCTGGGGAATCCGAAACCCTCTTCTGACCTCCGCGGCATTGCATGACACGGGTGCACAAACCTACATGCAGACAGAAAATGAAATAAAATAGAAAATGAGGGAACAATTCTAAATTCTGTTTATGAAGCTAGTATTACTCTGGTGTGAAAGCCAGACAAAGATTCAACAAAAATAAAATCATAGGCCAATCTCTCTGATGAATATAGACTCAAAATTTCACCCTAAATACCTGCAAACCGAATGCAAGAACACACAACAATATTATCCACCATCATCAATAGGCTTCATCTCAAAGAGATGCAAGGGTGATTCGACTTACATGAATCAATAAATGTGATCCATTGTGTAAAAAGACTTAAAGAATGAAACCACATGAACTTATCATTATGTGCAGAAAAGGCCTTTGACCAAAATCCAGTATCCTTTCATCATAATAGTCTTGGAGAATCTAAGGATACTGAGGACATATCTTAACATAATAATAGGGCAATGTACAGCAAGCTCATGGACAACACCATACTAAATGGAGAAAAATTAAAAGCATTTCCACTAAAATCAGTAGTGAGACAAGGGTGTCTCTTCTCTCCTGCTCAAAATGGTGCTTGAAGTCTTAACTAGAATAAGACAAGAGAACAATAACCAAGATATCAAAAATGGAAAAGGAAGAGGTAAAAACATTACCTTAATTTGCAATATGATATTATACATCCAAAATACCATAAAAGACTTGCACTGGAAAAACTCATAAAGCTGATAAATACATTCATTAAAGTAGCAGGGTAAAGATATATAAGTATATATATATATATATTATAATATTACATATTTATATAATTTACTCTTCTTTTATGTAATAACAGAAAGAAAGCAAACATCCCATTCAAAATAGCCTTGAAACAAACATATAAAATATTTTGGAATAAAGAGAACTAAAGAAATGGAAAATCTATAGAATAACCATTTTAAGTCATTGAAGAAATAAATCAAAGATACCAGAAGACAGAAAAACCTAGCATGCTCATGAATCGATAGGATTAACAGTGTGAAAATGGCCTCCCTACTAAAAGTAATCTACAAATTCAATACAATACTCATAAAATTCCAACAGAATTATTCACAGAAGTTGAAAAAAGAACTTTGAATTTCATATTGAACTATAAAAAACCCAGGATAGCCAAAAGAATCCTGAGCAATAAAAGAACTGCTTAAGGCATTACTATCTCTGAACTCAAGTTATACTAATAGAGATATAGTAATCATAATACCGTGGTTCTGGCTTAAACACAGACACATTGTTCAATAGAATAGAATGGATGATGGACCCAGATTTAAGTCCATTCACTTACAAGCCATCGGATCTTTGAAAAAGGGACAAAATATTCACATTGAAGAAAAGGCATCACTTATTTATTTTTATTTTTTATTTATTTGTTTTTTTAAGGGATTCACAATATAGGAGCACAGTTGTTTTTAGATCACATTAAAGTTGCTTACTTTGCCATACAATTAGGTAATTGGTGCTAGCATCCATAGATGAGGGATACCATTCATCGTTTGTTTTTTCTGAAAAGGCTTCATTTAAAGATATGTTGCTGGCCAAAATGAAGGGCTATGTAGAAGAATGACATTAGGCCTCTATCTCTCACTCTACACAAAAGTAAACTCCAAATCAATCAATTACATCAGCGTAAGACTGATACCTTGACTCTTATAGAGTAAAAAGTATGCAATACACTGGGACTTATAGGCACAGGAAAGGACTTTAGGAACAGGACTTCCATAACAGAGGCATTAAGTCCAATAATTGACAATTGAGACCTCATGAAACTAAAAACTTAGCTTCTGTACATCAAAGGACACCATCGTTCAAATGAAAGGCAATGTATGTATAGGGAAATAAAAATTAATTACTAGCAATAAATCTGATAGAAGGTAAGTTTCTAGAATGTACACAGATAAAAAACTAGACCACAAAAGCTCAAATTATAAATTGGAGGAAGAAAGTAAATAGTAAATTCTAAAAAGAAGAAAAATGGCAGATGAATATGTTTTAAACATTTAAAAACTTTAGCCATCAGAGAAATGCAGATTAAAACACACTGAAATTTCATCTTCTCCCAAAATGGCTAAGATCCCAAAAAATCAAAGAATGATAAAATGCTGTACAGGATTTATGGAAGAAGAAAGAGGTATCCGCTGCTGACAAGAGAGAAAACTGGTGCAGCCACTATGGAAAATGCCAGTGTGGGATGCATACATCGTTGTAAACCATGCTGGACTGAGTGAGACCTTATCTTGAACACAAACACACAACACACATACACATACACATACACAGGTACAAACACAGAGTCACACATGTGTATACTCATGTTACATAATAGATATGGTAGCTATTTTGACCAGACAAATATCCATGGCATTATTTAGTATTTCTATTGCTCTCAGTAAAATTATATGTTGACATAATTTTCCCATTTACTTCTATTTATTTGTGTATGAGGAGCAGTATTAGTGGGAGGTAGACAATAACACAGTCAATGGGATATGAGTATACTGTGTTATATTTGATTAGATGGTAATGTGCAAAACAAAATAGAGAATAGCATCACTAATTGGAATGAAATTTAGGAATTGAAAATATCTTATTTTCTTTTTTTTGTGGATGAAAACTTTAATAAAAGAACATTACATTAAGGAAAAAGTACAGAACACAACACAGAGACAGTGACAGAGAAAGATTGACGCGTTGGGCTGAGCACACTCCCATGGGACTGGAGGGCAGTGGCTCCAAGGTCCAATCCTCTCCCACTTTTTTTTTTAATTTAATTTTTATTGATGGTTTGTGCATTTCGTACATCATTTTCCAATTCAGATCAGGTATATTTCCCTTTCCCTTCCCCCCCACCCCCACCCCATCCCAGATCATGTATTCTGCCATAACTGTCCTGCATCTTTCAGGTTTTTTTTTCCTTTTTTAGCTATAAGTGATAATCCATGAGTATAAGCATCCTTCGTGCAAAACCAATCTACAGACTGTTGTGCCCAAACCCCCACAGTCCCACCATTCAGTGGGGGGTGACAGGTTGTTTGTTCAATCAAGTTGATCAAATGAGTGTCCAGACTACATCGCTGTAGTTTCACTGTTCACCCCAATCGCAGCCTTTACATTCTACCACACCCCCTCGGAAGATTGTTCCCTAGGCTTAGAAAAGGGGCACAGGTGGATGAGAAGTAAAACTGTCCTCTCTCTCTGGAGCTGTTGACTTGGATTCTGGTCAATTCTGGCTGTTTCCTTTCATGGGCTGACAGTTTGTTCAGGAGTAACCTTTCGATCCTACTAATGAAGCACAAGCAATTAGATATATAGGTATTTAAGCAGCACTAATAGTTATGGTAGGTTACTTTGGCATAGACACATATGTTTGGATGATATGTTAATCCATGATATTACATTTTTCTTCCCTTGGCCTGATAAATTATGACAGGGTCTTACTGTGGCTTATCAACATCTCCTAACCTGTAGAGGCTGTAGGCTTGGCATCAGGCATGGGTTATTCCTCCAAGGAGAGAGCCAATAGCCTCATAGATTGGGATATACAGGCACATGGCTGCTCTGCTGCACACAATAGCAAAAAGCTGGAATCGGAACCAGCCCAGGTGGCCCCTCAACTGACACGTGGATAGATGAGAAAAATGTGTACATGTACACAATGGAGTTCTATGCAGCAGTGAAAGAGGGGACAACATCATGTGAAATTTGCGCGGTAAGTGGATGGAGCGTGTGAAGACATTATGTTAAGTGAAGTATAAAAACAGCCCAGAAAAAACAAACGACAAATGGTGTCCCTCATATGTGGATGCTAGTACCAACAACCCAGATATAAATATTTCTCATGGAGAGGGAGCCATTCGTACATAAAGAACAACAAAACAGGAAAAGATCTGCATCGGGAAAAATGGACTGAAATGGTGAATTGGGAAGGGGGGATGGGTGGGAGAGGGACACGGATGTATATTCGATCAAGGCATATTTAATTGATGTGAGTTCAGCAAGTACTCAGCTTCACCTAGACACTGTCTACAGGATACATGGTGTTTTAGGACTTAGTAAAAGTAAATATGTGTATATTAAACAACATTGGTTTACAGACTCTGATAAAAATGGTAATGCATCTGAGTTAAATGTAGATATAATTCACTGTTGTCCACATTTGTTTTACACAAAATCTGTAGAGCAATAACTTTGGGATTGGAAAATATCTTATTTTCAATATATATTTTTTATCGAATTTTTATGCATCTCATACAATACAACTTAATCATATTTACGCCCCCTCCACCATACTCACCTCTCCCGTCCCCAGGATTTCATGCATTTTTCCATATATACAAAGGGCCATCAAGTCAAATCTGTATACCCTGATGTTTCCCAGTGTGAGTTCATCCACTAGAGCCTGTTCCACTCTGGTGTCTCACTGCCCAGGATTTCTTCTCTTGAAGTGAGCAGCTGCCTCTGCTGATTTCCTGGAAAAGTCAGAAGACTTTCTGGACCCTCCTGCTTAAATAAACAGTATCATTAACCTTTTTTTTTTTCTGTATGTGTATGAATGTACTGTCTGCATGCAAGTCTGTGCACCCGTGTAGTGCAACGCCGTGGAGTTCAGAAGAGGGTCTCGGATTCCCCTGGAACTGGAGTTCTCCTGGAATTGGAGCTTCAGACGGTTCTCAGTGGGTGCTGGGGATCGAACCCGGGTCCTCTGTAAGAGCAGTCGGTGCTCTAAACCGCTAGGCCATCTCTCCAGCCCCAGTATCATTAACCTTTAATTTACTTATTACTCTTAGTACATTGACTGCATGTATGTAAGTGTGGCTGTCTCATGGAATGGCCATGGAGGTTAGAAGAGCATGTCAGATCCCCTGGAACTGGAGCTACAGATGATTGTTGCCTACATGTGGTTCTTGGGAATCAAACCTGGGTCCTCTCCAAGAGTAGGAGCCAGTGCTCCTAACAGCTGAGCCATCTCTCCAGCCCCAACAGTATGTTTAGGTAAACTGAACCTATTCAGGGCTAAAAGACCCAGACCTATGTTTGAAGAATTATTCTGGGTTGCAGCTGGGTCACTTACTGCTTCCCTCTCCCTGAACCATTTACCCTGAAGTGTGATTTGCATTAATTATGTGGCTAACCATTTCCTAGTCTGCTTAAACTCCTCCACACATCCTTTTATCTCTTCTTCAAAGATTTATATTTCTGAACCCTGCTTTGTGGTGTTACCCGGCCTGTACTAAGAGGAACCTGTGTTCTGCTTCAACCTGGATTATATGGTGAGACATTTTCTACAAAAAAAAAAATATATATACATATATATATATATATATATGTATATATGTATATATTTTTTTGTTTTCATCTTAGTTTTGTATGTCATTAAATTTTATATGCCATCTAAAAAGCAAAAAGGGACTGTATATATATATAGCTTGATAGCAATTGTTATGCTACTCCAGCATTGTGTTCTTACATAGGACTACTTTGACTACTTGTGGTCCTTTCTTCTTGTATGAGTATGTATTTTATGACTTTTTCCTTTTTATAGCTTTACTGAATATAATTGAGATTTTAATGAGCAATGCATTGGATCTCTATATCACTTTCAGTACTACAGTCATTTTTACAGTATTTATTTTGCTAATCTCTGTGAATGGAGAAAGTATTTCCCCCTTTTTTCACCACCAACATTAGGTTTAATCCTAAGCAATTCAAATTTTTGAAGCTATTGGACATACAGTTGTGTTTCTGATTTGTTTCTCAGCATAATGGTTATTCTTGTGCATGGAATGTATTATTTTTCTGATTCTTTGGTGAATGTGCTTAGTAGATCTTAGTGTTTTGTGTTTGAATGGTTGGTGTGCTAATCATATGATGCCACCATCTGCCCATAAACATTACTCACGATGGTCCTTTTTATTTATATTTAATTTACTTTCTTCTTCTGTTTTATTGTTGTGGACTACACCTTAATCCAGCATATTCAAAAAGATTGGAGAGAATGAACACCATTTTCTGGTTTCTTTTTTTTTTTTTTTTTGTTATTTTTTTTTTCTTGCGTTCGTATTTATCTGTTTATCCCCAAGCTGGCCTGGAGCTCAGTATGTAGACCAGGCTGGCCTTGAACTCACAGAGATCTGCCTGCCTCTGCCTCCCAAGTGCTAGGATTATTTGTGTGCGCCACCAAAAAATGCTTTCTGGTTTTCACAATTTGGTATTGTGTTCACTATAAGTTTGCTCTGCAGAGTCTTTTTTATGTTGACTTATGCTCTTAGAATTTTCAGGGTTTTGTTAGGAGCAGATCTTTAAATTTCAAAGGCCTTTTCTACATTTCTTACAATTTTAGGCTATGAGCTGCTGAAGCAAGTGTTTTTTATCTGATTTTCTTGAGTCATCACAAGATCTCTGTCTCCAAATGTATTTGTGTGTTGTATTACATTTACTGATTTGTGCATCTTGAACCTCCTTTACATTCTTAGTATGAAATCAAATTGATCCTGATGTTCTTAATATGCTTTTGATTTCAGTTTGCAAATGTCTTATTGAAAATTTTTGGTTCTATGTTCATTAGTGAAATTGGTCCTTAGTTTTTCTAGCCTTTTGACTTATCCTTATCTAGTTTAAATAGCAAGGTAATATTGTCTTTGTAAATTGAGTTTGGTGGCATTATGTGCATTTCTATCTTATCAAATATCTTTAAAGCATTCAGGTTAGTTTTTTTTTAATATTATTATAGAAGTTGATACTGTGTTCATGTGGTTTAAGCTATACTTTGGTGGAGTCTCTTTGTATTTGCTGTTAGTTTCTATACCCTTGATTCAATTATCATAGGCTATATGTGCGTATGATTTTATCTGTTTATTCTAGCAATCTACTTGAGGAATGTGAGTTTTCACATCTTCCCTAATGATCCTCTGGATTTCTTGTGTATCTTTTTTTTTTTTTTTAATTTTGGTCTTTTCGAGACGGGGTCTCCTTGTAGCCCCAGCTGTCCTGGAACTCACTCTGTAGACCAGGCTGGCCTTGAACTCACAGAGATCCGCCTGCCTCTGCCTCCCAAGTGCTAGGATTAAAGGTGTGCACCACCATGCTCAGCTGTGTATCTCTTTTAATGTCCCTCCTGACACCTGTACTGTGGGGCTCTCGGGCAAGCTTAGCCATCTGGCAGTGTTTTTCCACTAAGCAGTTTCTAGGGTCATTGGGTCAGTCACGAGGAGGAAGTTTGAGCCCATTGTAGCTCAACCCAAATATTTACAACAGGATGAGTTGTAAATATTTGCCCTGAGATAAGACCTGTATCCGCATATTCTTTCCATTGTGTAAACATTGTGGTTTGGCAGTCTGAAATGTTTCCTCCTTCCTTGCCCTATCCTGCTTGTGTTCCTACAATAAACGAGACTTGATCAGAACCTGTCTTGTCTCCATTCCTTGTGTCTCTTGTCCCTTCCCCTCACTCCTTCTCTTCCAGACCCCTGTTGACTGACCCGCTGGACGGGTCATTGTACTTTTGTTCATTTGTTTCTTCTGTTTGAGTTATTGTTGGTGTTTTGTTTTTAAATATTTTTCTATTGCTATCATTGTTCTTTATTTTGTCTAAGGGTTTATTGATTTTCATTATTCTTTGTATTTGTGCTTAAGTCCCCAACTCAGTAATTTATTCCTTGTTCTTCATTAGGCCTTTCTACCTATGGATTTGGGGTTTGGCTTGTGCTAAGTTTTCTAAAACGTGTGCTCTGTGTTTAAAGTATTTACAACTTGACATCTTTCTCACTTTGTAAAATAAGCACTCATCAATAAAATCATCTTTGTTGTATCACAAATGTCATGAGATGTGCTTTAGCTCTCAATTAATGTAGGAAGTTTTCATTTCTTCCCTGATTTCTTCTGTGAGCTACACAAATCATTGAAGAGTGTGTTGTTTGTTTTCTATCTGCCATTTTCCCTTGGTAGTGATTTCTAGTATATTCTACAATGATTTTATAAAATCTAAGGTATTATTTTTATTCTTTGTACTTAGTGACTTGCATTATATTCTGATGTATGATCTGTTTTGTGGAATGTTCTATGGGCTGCTGAGTAGAATGTGTACTATGCAACTATTGTGTGGCATATTTTCTATGTGATTGGTATGCCTGTTCAATTTACAGGGTATGTCTGAAGGCACTTCATTTAATGTTGTTTGGATGATCTCAGTTGGTAAGGGCTTATTATTAATGTCATTTTCTACTAATTTATACTGACTGGTCTCCATTCTGTCCAACAGTATTGTATTATATTAGGTGTAGTGACTTCAGTTCAGTGCTTATATATGTATAATCATTACAGCTTATTAATGTGTGGGGTCGCTGCTGGAATTTGTGGCGGGGCCCACTTAATCCTAAGACTACCCATGTGGAAAGCCTGCACAGGAAAGCATACCACGTGTGGGCAGGTTGAGGTTCCAATGCAGAGAGAGAGTTTATTCCAACATGTCCGCTTAAATATCCATCATGACTCAATTCGTCACTACACCCCACCCCATAGGTGTGGCCAGGGAGGTACCATTGGCTTAGAGCCCAACCCATGGGTATGGCCAGGGAGGTACCATTGGCTTAGAACCCAACCCACCTAACTAAGCTTTCCCAAATTAATGGATTTTGCTTTTATTAATATGTATTACTAAACTGTCTCTTCTGGGTAGTTTTTGATTGAATTCTGCTTTGTCATATATGAGTACACCTAATCCTGGTTGTTTTCTGTTTCTACTAGGTGGATAAATTAACTTTGGTACACTCACTTTAGTTTCCAGACGTTGTTTTTCCAGGTAGCAAACAGTTAGAATTATCATGAATCAAAGTACACTCTTTGTATCTTTAGTTCAGATAGATAATTCTCTTTATATTATATCTAAGATTAATATTGAGGGTATTTTTCTTCAACCAGGACAAAACTTGTTTAGTGTAGGATATCAGATGAGATCACAGCAGTTCAGCGTGAAATGCCTGTAGACAAGAAGGGTTTTCTGATCCATAGAATTTTTTTGGTGGATTTTTCTGGTTGGTTCAAATGGTTTTTTTTTTTTTCCTTCACCTATATTTGCATTAGGATTTTTCTGGTTTGCAGATTTTGATATGGTTGATTATTCATTCAACTCCTGCAATTAATTAATTATTTCCAGTGATCTCTTGACAGACTGTAAGTCTTCCTCCTCTGTCTATATGGTCCATAGTATAAGCATTTGTTCTGAAATGCCAGGTTGGTGGTCATGTATTTGTGCACATTATGTTTCCTGTAGAAATTCTTTATTTCTTCATTTTCTGAAAAAGATAACTTTGCTGTACATTGTAACTTTATTGGTTACAATATGCTAACAGCAGTTAAAATATCTCATTCCTGTCGCCACTCCTTTTCAATATAGTGCTTCAAACACTTGCTAGGGCAATAAGGCAAGAAAGGAAATTAAAGGAGTTCTAATTGGAAAAGAGGAAGTCAATCTATCCCTTTTTGCTGATGATATGATTGTTTACTTAAGGGATGCTAAAAACTGCACCAGAAAACTCCTAGAAACGATTAAGAGCTTCAGTAAAGTGGCAGGATATAAAATTAATCTAGAAAAATCAGTAGCCTTTTTTTACACCAACAACAAGCAACTGAAGAAGGAATACAAGGAGACCTTCTGTATTAGTCAGGGTTCCCTAAAGAAACAGAAGCAACAGGACAAATATATAGCTATATACAATTTATTGGTTTGTTCATGTGACAAAGCTCAAGTAGTCCAACAGTAGCTGTGCTGCACTGGAGAGGCTGAGAATCCAGGGAACTGCTCAGTCCACAAGGCTGGATATCGCAGTAGTTCCAATCTGGTGCTGAAGGCCCAGTGGATTCCAGGAGATCTGCCAGTCTCAGTACACACTGGGATCTGAAGGGTTGATCACAGCAGCAAGACAAACTCACCAGTGAGAGAGAGGCAAGCCGCAAGAAAAAAGGGGAACAGCTCCCTCTGCCATGGCCTTTTATACTGCCTGCTGGAAGAAAGTAACACCCATATTTGGGGTGGGCCATGCAGGTTGAAGTAGTCCAACCCGAAGATCCTTTTTCTCTTATTTGTTCCTTAGTCCAGTCAAGTTGGCACCCAGGATTAACCATCACACCTTCCCACTCACAAAAGCCTCAAACCCAATAAAATACCTAGGAACAAACCTAACCAAAGACACCAAAGATCTCTACAACAAAAAATTTAAACCCCTGAAGAAAGAAATTAAAGAAGACATCAGAAGATGGAAAAACTTCACATGCTTATGGATAGGGAAAATTAATATAGTAAAAATGTCCATTCTACCCAAACTCTTATACAGATTAAATGCAATCCCAATTAAAATCCCCAAGAGTTTCTTCACAAGCTTGGGGAAAAAAATCCTTAATTTCATTTGGAGAAACAAAAGACCCCAAATAGCCAAAGCAACTCTGAGTGAAAAGAGCAATATGGGGGGGGGTGTCTATACCAGACTTCCAATTATAACACACGGCTATAATCATAAAAACAGCTTGGTATCAGCAAAAAAACAGACCTGTTGACCAATGGAACAAAACTGAAGATCCGAAACTGAGCACGTGCAATTTCAGCCACCTCATATTTGACAAGGAGGCCAAGAAGACACAATGGAGGAAAGACAGCATCTTCAGCAAGTGGTGTTGGCAAAACTGGATCGTCACTTGTAGAAGAACGAAATTAAACCCCTAACTCTTGCCCTGTACAAAAGTCAATTCCATGTGGATCAAAGACCTCAACGTGAAACCCCAAAGTCTGGAGGCTATAGAAGAAAAAGTAGCCAGGTGTAGTGGCACATGCCTTTAATCCCAGCACTCGGAAGGCAGAGGCAGGCAGATCTTTGTGAGTTCAAGGCCAGCCAGGTCTACAGAGCGATTTCCAGGATAGCTTGGGCTACAGGGAGACTCTGTCTTGAAAAGACCAAAAAAAAAAAAAAAAAGTTGGCAGCAGACTACAAGACATTGGCATAGGAAAGGACTTCCTAAATCAGACATCAGTTGTGCAAAAATTAAGGTTGACAATAGACAAATGGGACATCATTAAACTCAAAAGCCTCTGTACATCAAAAGACTGAGAGAAAGATGCAGGACATGTATGGCAGAGTGCATGAACAGGGATGGGGTGAGAAGGGAAAGGGGAATATATCTAAACTGAACTGAAAAATGATGTCTGAAATAAAGAAAACATCAATAAAAGTATTATATTTTTAAAAAGCACTATTGTTTTGCTTGTCTTCAATTCTTATTGGTAAGTGCATCTACCCTGTGGCTCCTGTGGCTCCTGTGGCTGCCACTGCTTTTGCCATCCTTCAAAGACATGAGACGCAGCTTTTCAACCTTCAAATATGGACTGAAGACTTATATTCCTCCAAATCTTCAGTGCTAGTTGGGGACTGCTGAGCCATCCAGCTTGTGGACTGAGAAGTTACTGGGGTTTCAGCCTCTTCAGAGTATANATCAATGTACTGTCTGCATGCAGGTCTGTGCACCCGTGTCGTGCAACGCCGCGGAGCTCAGAAGAGGGTCTCGGATTCCCCTGGAGCTGGAGTTCTCCTGGAATTGGAGTTTCAGACGGCTCTCGGCCGCCATGTGGGTGCTGGGGATCGAACCCGGGTCCTCTGTAGGAGCGGTCGGCGCTCTTAACCGCTAGGCCATCTCTCCAGCCCCAACAGTTAACTTCTATATTGAGAATTTTGAGAAAGACTGGGGAAAAGACGAAAGACATGTATGGCAGAACACATGAGCTTTGGTGGGGTGGGGGGCAAGGAAGGGGGAATGGATCTAAATTTGATTAAGAAATGTTATATAAAATGCACAAAACTTCAATAAAAATTGGCTTTGAAAAAAGTGTTAAACATTGCTAATAATTAAGGAAATGCAAATAAAGACCACCACTTTATGATTTCATCTTACTCCAGTAAGACTGGCTATGATCAAGTAAACAAAGGATACCAAATCCTGGAGAGGTTGTGGAGAAAGGGGAACACTCATTCACCACTGGTGGGAATGCAAACTCACACAACCTCTATGGAAAATAGTGTGGGGAACTCTTAAAAGACTCAAAATATGCCTACCACCTGACCCAGTCATACTACTTCTGGGTATACCCACAAGACACATCGTATTGTAGAGATACATGCACAACAGTGTTACTGCAGCTCATTCACAATAGTGCAGAGCTGGAAGCAACCCAAGTGTCCCTCAATTGAAGAGTGGATGAAGAAAATATGGTACATCTACACAATGGAATTCTATGTGGCAGTAAAAAGGGGACAACATCATGAACTTTGCAGGTCAATAGATGAAACTCAAAGCCATTATACTAAGTGAAGTAAAACAGTCCCGGAAAAACCAACGATGTATGTTGTCCTTCATTTGTGGATCCTAGCACCAAATCCTTATTTGTAAGGCAAACTGAATATTTTTTCTTTCTTTTATAGTAAGTATAATACCTGATATTACTCATCAACTTGCTATGTAATGTATATTTTCTTAACCTGCACACAACTCTAGTGTTAAAATGTGAATCCCTAAACATGTTTTGGAATTAACCTATATTTTATTTTCAGACATCATAATTTTGATATCTGTGTATATATACATATTTTGGAGTGATGCAATTTGGAAGGAACAAAAACAACAAAAAAAGACTGGGTCAAAGAACTGACTGAAATAGTAAACTGTCCAAACTACTTCATGGAAAACTAGTAGCTTAGACAAGGGGAACTCTTCTGGTTTCATATGTAAAGGCATCTCCTCTGATAAGAAATATTAAACATTAGTCTTTGCTTTCAAAACCCTATAAAATGTAGACCTTGATTTATGATAAGGAATTCTAATTGATTTTACATATAATTCTGTATGCATGTATGGTCTATATGAATTTATATTTTTAGGAAAATAATTTATTTGGTATTAAATTGACATATGTTCTCATGTAAACTAAAATTTTCAAATTACCATATGGCTCATATTGCTTGAGGATATAATAATTTTTTTTAATTTTTAATTTATTTTTTATGTTATGACTGTACTGTCTGCATGAAGGTTTATGCACCCCTCTGGTGCAATGCCGCAGAGGTCAGAAGAAGGTGTCGGATTTCCCTGGAACTGGAGATAAAAACTGTTCTTAGCCACCATGTATGGCAGAATGTATGACCTCTGGTATGGCAGGGGGCAAGGAAAGGGGAGTGGGTCTAAATTTCATTAAGAAATGTTGTATGTAATGCACAAAACTTCAGTTAAAAGAAAGAAAAATCCATCAGTAACACAGCTGATTTTTCAATGCAAGCCTTAAAAGTCAAACGAAACTGGACCAAAGTATTCCCATTTCTAAATGACCATAGATGTCAACCCATAGTATTTTCTCAGTAAATCTGTCTATTATAGTCTAAGGGGAGAGAAAAATATTCTTCCATGACATAAATAGGATGAAAATATTTAGGTCCAGATAACCAGCACCACAGAAAATACTTAAAGCAATACAAAGAATGAAGAAATAAATGACTATTCTCAACAGGATAAGAAATGAATGTATTAAGTACAGAAACAAAAACTAAAACTAAGTACGCAAACAGAAATTGAAATTACAAGCCGGGCGTGGTGGCGCACGCCTTTAATCCTAGCACTTGGGAGGCAGAGGCAGGCAGATCTTTGTGAGTTCAAGGCCAGCCTGGTCTACAGAGCGAGTTCCAGGACAGCTGGGGCTACAAGGAGACCCTGTCTCGAAAAGACCAAAAAAAAAAAAAAATTGAAATTACAGTAACCAATCCACATTTTTGAACAGTAACTCTAAATGCCAGTCAACTCAACTCCCTGTTAAAAGACACAGCCTAGCTGAATATGTTAAGAAAAAAAAAATCTATCTTTTTGTCTGTACAACTGTTTTCTTAAAAACTGTACCATATTCCTAGTGCAGGGAATATAGACTGGAACCACCACCACAATGGAATCACACAGTGCTAGAGATCAACCTAGGCTTTCTTCATGGTAAGAAAGTATTCTACCACCTGAACCCCATTTCCAGCTCCTAGATTCATTTCAGTACTTAACAACCATGGAGAGGGAAGAGAAACATGAATCAAGGTGGAACAAAAAACTAATACATAGCAGCTATTGTGAAAGCTTTACCTGCAAAGAGCCTGAACCAAGAGAAGCTTAGGGAAGGATATTGTAAGTATTACATAACAAAATAAATGCAACATTTCACAGCTTTTTGTTGATGAAATTAAAAGCATTAACTTAAGGGGCTGGAGAGATGGCCTAGCGGTTAAGAGTGCCGAAGGCTCTTGCAGAGGACCCGGGTTCGATCCCCAGCACCCACATGGAGGCTGAGAACTATCTTTAACTCCAGTTCCAGGGGAATCCGATACCCTCTTCTGACCTCCTCGGCATTGCACGACACGGGTGCATAAACCTACATGCAGACAGTACATTCATACACATACAAAAATAAATACAATTTAAAAATAATGTATATTTTAGAAATAGAATCCTATTAACAAAAATTGTGTAGATAACATCTTGTTTAAATAGGAGTATATTACTGCTATAAATTATTAAAATTAATTTTAAGCTTCACCATGTAAAGCTGATCTGTAGCAAGATTTACATATTTATTCTTTGAAAATTCCTTTCAAATAGGAACTACCAAATACTGATGTCAGTCATGAGCATATGGTATTAATTGATATTTGACAATTTGAAGGCATTTGTAGAATTATAGTAAATGATTTTTATGATAAATGCAGTTTAGCACTTCATTACATTGTACATTATTCAGTTTCAAATCAAAGTTAGGTAGAAGTTCCTCAATTATGCAGTTAATGGATTTTAAAATATGGAACATTTCTTTGTACTCGAATCAAGATCTAAAATCTTACTGGAACTAGTTTGCACTTATAAAATATATTCACTCTAAATTGTGTGGCAGTGGATATGCTACTTCCTGTTTTCTCTTTTAATATTACATGTTCAGAATAAATAGTATTATTCAATAAAGTAATGCTGAAATGAGTCTGAAAACAAACAAACAAAAACAGTACCATTGGACTTCAAGACACAGATTAACTACAACTCCGTAGTCAATTTCAATACTTCACTTTCTCCAATAGACAGGTCATCTAGTAGAAAATAAAGAGACAGGCGCCTGGAGGCTGTGTGGCGGGTCCGTGGCCAGCGAGGGCCTGAGGCCTAGGCTGCTGCCTCTCAGTGCTATTGTCCCGGGCCCGGCCCCAGGCGGGTGTGCTGGGGACGCCTGAGTGCGCTGGCCCTGCGGAAGATGCCGGACCAAAGCCCTTCAACAGATGCTGGACAGAAGTTACTGGGTATGTTTTGCCACTGATGAAGATGATAGAATAGCTGAATGGATGAGACCATGCAGGTGCAGAGGATCTACTAAATGGGTTCACCAGGCCTGTCTACAACCCTGGGTGGATGAAAAACAAAGAGGAAACAGTACAGGCAGAGTGGCATGTCCTCAGTGCAATGCTGAATACTTGATAGTTTTTCCAAAGTTGGCTCCAGTCGTTTGTCTTGGATCTTGCAGATCGACTGATCTCAAAAGCTTGTCCTTTTGCTGCAGCAGGAATAATGGTTGGATCTATCTATTGGACAGCTGTGACTTATGGAGCAGTAACATTGATGCAGGTTGTAGGCCATAAAGAAGGGCTGGATGTTATGGAGAGAGCTGACCCTTTATTCCTTTTGATTGGACTTCCTACTATTCCTGTCATGCTGATCTTAGGCAAGATGATTCGCTGAGAGGATTATGTGCTTAGGCTATGGCACAAGTACTCAAATAAACTACAAATTTTAAACAGTATATTTCCAGGGATTGGTTGTCCTGTTCCTTGAATCCCAGCTGAGACTATTCCTCTAGCAGATCATGCTACCCGAATTTTGTGTGGAGCCTTTATCTTTCCTACTATTGCAACAATAGTTGGTAAACTGATGATCAGTAGTGTTAACTCTAATTCACAAAGGATGATCTTGGGTGGAATTGCTTTTGTTGCCATAAAAGGAGCATTTAAGGTTTACTTCAAACAACAGCAATATTTACATCAGGCACACCACAAAATCCTAAATTATCCAGAGCAAGAAGAATCATAAAACTGACTTCTGGTTCTGAGGCCTCTCATCCTATGAGTCTGTTGTGTTGTTTTGATTCCATCATTAATGCACTAGTGGAGACTTGTGATAAGCTACTGCTCCTATATTTTTAAGAAACAATAAAGCACCTAGGGCAGGGGAAATCTCAGTAATCATGGAATCTAAGGATGTGATTCATTTTCATTATTTGTCTGTACTACTTTTATGGCAGTCAGCTAAACCATCATCTTAGCATGGTAAACTTGGGCTTGTTCAAATTTTTGCAGATGAAAATGTAAAGATCAACCTGTATAAATATTAAAAAATGGACATGCTGTTTTATTCTAATGCCTCTTATTTATTTATTTATTTATTTATTTATTTAATTAATTAATTTTTTAAATTTTTTAAATTTATTTTTGAATGTATATGAATGTACTGTCTGCATGTAGGTTTGTGCACCCGTGTCGTGCAATGCCGCGGAGGTTCAGAAGAGGGTGTCAGATTCCCCTGGAACTGGAGTCCTCCTGGAATTGGAGTTACAGATGGTTCTCAGCCGCCATGTGGGTGCTGGGGATTGAACCCGGATCCTCTGCAAGAGCAGTCGGTGCTCTTAACCGCTAGGCTATCTCTCCATCCCCTAATGCCTCTTTTGAATATATTCCTGTTCAGTGTTTTCTTAGAAATAGCAACTCAATGAAGGTAATGTGAGGATTTTCCTCACTGGCATAATTTGATTACATGCTAAACAAGAGCATATGTTAATATAAAGAAATGTAAATTAGTTCTCGATAACAACCCAAAAAATGTATGTAAACATTGAGATGACTATCTGAACAAAAGAGATTTTATTGCCTTTTCCTTAACCCATGTGACATCCTCCAAAACGTGTAAATTTTCCAGGGCTTCCTGAAAAAAAAATAAAGAGACAAACATCTGAATTAAACATATAAATGAAATGGACCTAATATCCATCTACAGCATATTCCACCCAAGCACCAAAGAATACACATTCTACTCAGAAACCCATAAAAGTATTTCTAAAATGGGCCACATCCTGGGATACAAAACAAACCTTAACAAATGTTAAAAATTGAAATAATTTCATGTATTCTATCAACCTAAAATGCAATAAAACAAAATTAACAGCAAAAGAGTCTGTAGTAACTACACAAACTCATGAAGATTAAGCAAAACATCCCTTAATAATAAATCAATCAAAAATTAATTCAAGATATACATAAAATTATTATTGGAAATAAATGAAAATAACAACACAACAAAACAAAACCTCTGGAACACGTGAAAAGAAGTCCTAAGAGTGAAATGCATAACTCTAAGTGCCCATATTAAAAAATCAGAAAGAGCATAGCTCAATTACATTAATGGTACAATTCAAGAATTCGGAAAAGAAAGGACAAACCAAATTCAAATCCAACAGATAAGAAAAAAATTCAAAGCAGAAATCAATGAATTAGAAACAAAGCAAACAATACAAAGATTCAATGAATTTAAGAGCTGCTTCTCTGAAAAGATAAAACAAGATAGACAGATGCTTAGCCCATCTAACCAAAAGAAAGAACAAATCCAAATCAATAAAATCAGATATCAAAGTTTAAACACCATAACAGGCTTCATAAAGATAAATAAGCTTATACTGCAATACTTTTAAAAAACCTTACTCTATTAAATTTGAAAACCTAAATAAAATGGACACATTTCTATTTTTACTTTATTTTTATGAGTATAAGTGTATTGCATGTATGCATGTAAATCTACCATGTCATGCAATGCCCTCAGAGATCACAAGAAGATGTCACATACCCTGAAAGTGGAGTTACAGACAGTTGCTAGTTGCCATGTAGGTGCTGGGAAAGGAAACTGGGTTCTCTGTAAGAGCAAGCACTGCTCCTAAATGCTGAGCCATCTCTTTAGCCCTGAAATGGGCACGTTTCTAAATTTAATGGTTCCAGCAAAGTTAAACCAAGAAAAGATCAACAGCTTAAACTGATCAGTAACAAATAAGGAAATCAAAACAGCAATACAAAGCCACTCAACTAAAAAAAGCCCAGACCCAGATGGATTCACAGCAGAATTTTCCCAGATCCTCATAGAAGATCTATAATGACTACTATTTAAATTATTCAAAACGATGGAAATCCCAACTTAGGGGCAAGGAGCCCTTACCTTTTGTGGGGCCTTGGATCCCCTGGCCAACATCCCCCTGGTAGAACAATCCATTGCTGATGTCAGAGCTCCTGCATTAATATACTTTGACTAAGTGCATAGCCCAAGGACTTTAGTATTATATTTGGTTCTGAACAGAGTATAATCCTTTTCACAGTTCTTATGTCTATTAGTCAATTAAAGAAGGCATTTTTACCGGTTTTATAAGAGATTACCTCTATAATAGTTGTCTCCAATTTACAGTTGGAGAACGACCTCATCATCGTCATATTTCTCCTTGTTCTATGGGGGGGGAAGGCAAGAAAGTCTCTCATATCAAAACCTTTGTGGCACCTAGAAGGTATAAGTTTCATTAGGACTCATTATAAATAGCTGTTACATGTAGGAAATCAGGGGAGAATTCCCAAACTCTTTCTATGAAGTCAGTATTACTCTAATACCCCAAACCAGGTTGATACAACAACAAAAAAGAAAACTTCAGTCCCATATCCCTAATGAACATAGATGCAAAAAAATCTCAATAAAATACATGCAGACCACATACAGACACACATCAAAAAGATCATCCACCATGATGAAGTCAGCTTTATTCCATTGATTCAGGGATGCTTCTATATACATAAGACAGTAAATGTAATAAATCACATAAATTGACTTAAAGACAAAAATCATATAATCATCAAAATATACAGAGAAAAGGCCACCATTAACAAAATCATATATGCATTTATACTAAAAATCCTAGGGGGAATTGAACTGGAGTGAACATGTCTCAACCTAATTAAAGCAATATACAGCAAACCCATATCCAATATCATTCTAAATGGAGAAAAGCTGGAAGCATTCTCATTTAAATCAGGAATGAAACAAGGCTGTCCACTATCCCCACTCCTTTTCAATATAGTGCTTGAAACTCTTGCTAGAGCAATAGAACAAGGGAAAGAAACCAAAGGGGTGCTAATTCAAAAAAGTCAAATTATTCCTATTTGCATATTATATATTTTACATAAGAAGATCCCAAACTTTCCACTCGAAAACTTCTAAAAGTGATCAACACTTTCAGCAAAGTGGCAGGTTACAAAATCAATTTACAAAACTCAATACCATGAACCTTTGCTCTTATTATTAGACATATATATATCAGTTCATGGTAATCTTCCCATTCACAATAGCCTCAAAAATGTATCTAGGAATACACCAACACAAAGACATTACTGATATCTACAATGAAAATTTTTAAATCTTTGAAGAAAGAGATTGAGGAAGATACAAGGAAGTGGAAAAACCACCCAAGAAACATGTCATGCAAAGATTAACTGAAAATGTGTGAAAGATCTGAGCAAAAATTAAAACATATAGCTTTTTTTCATGTTCTCAAATGATTTAATAATCAAGTTCATATGCAAATGAAGAACTTGTTAGAAAACATACAGAGTGGGATATAATTTGTAAATATTAATGGAAAAATGTCAGACATGACAGACTCACAGTGACGACTTATGTGATGGGAATTAAAGGATCATTTTTACATGTGCATAGAAAAATTCAAAAGAAGTGAAGGGTAGCTTGTGAGGGTGTGGTTTACTAGTGGTGACCAAGGACCTGCTTCACCAGGCACTTTCAAAACATGACACCCTGTGAAAAGAGTTATTTTTATGTAAGCTTGCTTGGTAAGGATCTGTGTTCTCAGACAGTTGATGTCTGTACCACCCCAACTCTTGTATCAGGAATACACCGTAGGTGCTGGCCTCCCAAGAAATTTCAACCTAAACACATAAGATACAGATGAAGAACCACTCACAATTCTCTACTTGCTAGAGACCAGTAAGGGCATATTTTGTTTATTATATTTGTTTTGTCTATGAGTATATCACCTGCATGTATATAAGTGTACCCATGTTATACAATGCCCACGGAGGATTGTAAGGGTTTCAAGTCCCTTGGAACTGGAGTTACAGACAGTTGTTAGCTGCCATGTGGGTGTTGAGAGTTGAACCCAGTTCCTCTACATGAGCATCCAGTGCACTGAGCTGCTGAGACATTTCTCCAACACCCCAGTCAGTGTCTTTTTCTTTATAGATGTTTTGTGTATTTCATATATCATTTCTCATTCCAATTTAGACACATTCCCCTTTCCATGTCCCCCACCCCACCCTAGTTCATGCATTCTGCCATACATATTTTATGACTTTTTCTCAGTCTTTTTAAAGTTTTTCTCTGCAGAGGGTTATTGTTTTGGGCAAAAGTTAACTGTTTCAGTCAGCTCTTTGACCCAGTCCTTTTGTTGTTATTGTTCTCTCCCATTTGTATTACTCTAAAATATGCCTATACATACATCACGTATAGAGCAGACATATATATCAGACCTCTCAAAATAAACTGTATGTTTATTCCAAAATATGTTTAGGAGTTCACATTTTTCCCCTTTAATTTTATATTACTCTAACGTATGAATACATACCCTCCCCCCATATACTGCAATTACAAAGTCTGAAAATAAGTGGTAAGTTAATCTGGAACCCATTAA
Organism: Rhizomys pruinosus; assembly: GCA_009823505.1. Lineage (NCBI taxonomy): Eukaryota > Metazoa > Chordata > Mammalia > Rodentia > Spalacidae > Rhizomys > Rhizomys pruinosus. The sequence goes on along the minus strand of VZQC01003774.1, from coordinate 526,221 downwards.
GGGATTCACATCAAAACACCACAGTTACTTTCAGATAAAAGAAATATAACACTAATGTTGCTCAGCCTGCCTTTCAACTAGGGATTTGGTACTAGCATCCACAAATGAGGGAATCCATTCATCATTTGTTTTTGGGGGGACTGTGTTAACTTCACTTAGCATAATGGCTTCAAGTTCCATCCATTTACTTGCAAAGTTCAGGATTTCATCCTTCACTACTGCTGCATAGAATTCCATTGTGTAGATGTACCACATTTTCTCTATCCATTCATTGGTTGAGGGATACTTGGGTTGCTTCCAGGTCTTTGCTATTGTGAACAGAGCTGCAATAAACATAGATGTCCATGTGTCACTGCAATAGGACGAGTCTTGTGGGTATATACCCAGGAGTGCTATGACTGGGTCAGGTGGTAGGCACATCTGAGTCTTTTAAAGTTTCTTCATACTGCTTTCCACAGGGGTTGCACAAATTTGCATTTCCACCAGCAGTGTATGAGTGTTCCTCTTTCCCCACAACCTCAGCAGCATTTGGTATCCTTTGTTTTCTGGATCATAGATAGTCTTACTGGAGTAAGATGAAATCTTAAGGTGGTTTTAATTTGCATTTCTTTAATTATTAGCAACACTGAAGAGTTTTAAGATGTTTCTCAGCCATCTTTACTTCATTTGTGAAGTCTCTGTTCAGCTCTTTGTTTCCTGAGTGGGTCATTTGTTTCCTTCTTCCTTTGTATTTTTTTAATTTTTTTTATTGAGTGCATTTCATACAACATTTCTTAATCAAATTTAGACTCATTCTCCCATCCATGTCCACCCCTCATGCCCCCCACCCTCCCACGAGAGCTCATGGATTCTGTCATACATATTAAGTCCTGTCTTGCATCTTTCTCTCAGTCTCTTGTAACCTTTTCAATGCACAAGTTTACTGTTTAGGTCAGTTCTTTGAATAGGTTTTTCTCTCTCTTTTTTTGTTCCCTTTGATTTTATATTATTCCAAAGTATGCAAATATACACTGCATACATAAGTCAAAATTACAAAACCTGAAAATAAACTATAGATTAATTCCAAAACACATTTAGAGATTCACATTTTAACAGTAAAGTTGCATGCAGGTAAAAAGGAGTATAATTTTACATTCTCTTTTTTAGAATATTAATATTAATATTCCTATATGACAGAATACACCATAGGATTACATAATGATGAATTATGAATGGTTGTAGAATGTATCAATAAAGAGAGAAAATATTATTTTACAATTTTTTTCTTTATACATACATACATATATACATACACACATATCACTTGAATTGGAGGAATTTTTTCTTCCTTAAAAGATGTCATGTTTTCCTTAAGGAAGTGCTTGGAGGTTTCTCCTTGGCAGCCCAAACAACCATCAACCCTGCACTTTTGCTCCACATTGGGTTCTTTCCCTCCCATGGTTCCCCAAAATGAAGTACAGTAAGCACACGTCCTATCTTGATTCCCCTTGCACTGGCCTCCATGATACAGCCCAGGTAGTCCAGCAACAGCTGACGAGGATGACATTCCCTTAGCTGTTAAGTCCATAAGCTGGGTATCTCAGTAGTCCCCATCTGGCATTGAAGGTTTGGAGGATTCTTGGAGAGACATGAGTCCTCAGTCCATATTAGGAGGTTAAAAAGCTTTGTCTCATGTCTTTGAGGAGTGCCAAAAGCAATGGCAGCCATAGAGTAGATGCACTTGCTAGTAAGAATTGGAGATAGTCCCAACAATAGTCCTCTCTCTTTATTCTTCTTTGTCTTTTTACTAAGATCTCAAGTTCTATGTGTGCAGCGGTTTCTCTGGTCTTACTGATTATTTGTATCTGGGTGTACTTTCCTTTTGGATGCTTAAGGACACACGGTTAGCCCAGATTAACCAAGGTTTTCGTTTTCTCAAGGTCAGTTGAGGATCTGGTCCTCAGGGGTCTCTCAGGGTTTTTTTGGAGGGGGAGGGGGAGGAGAAGGGTGGGAGCCCCTTGCTCCTTTCATCTTTTCATTAACCAGTTCCATCCACTTGAGGAAAAAAGCAGGTCTTGCTAGACCAGGCTTCCCTTTCTGAAGCATGAGCAGACTTTCCCTCTTTAGACTGGACACTGGCTGAAGTCCCATCAGTGGCTCTCCAAGACCTCCCTGAACAGGACAACTGGTGACCCACATCTGTAGGACATTTCAAGAGGTGCCCCTATGCATAATCCCCTAAGATTTCGTTGACATCTGAGAGCAAGGAACAAAGTTATCCCTTAGGTCCCTCAGCCAAATTGGTATGGGCGTCAAGTATGGTTGTTAAGCACCCAAAAAAGGTTAAGTTGTACCAGCCTATTACATTGCACCTATATTAAGACTGTATCCTTTGGAAACAAACTATGTTATTTCCATAGCATATTTCTTGATCTTCATCTTTCCATTTTAATCACATATTTCTCTAAAAGATGCACACATACCCTCCATCATGTACAAAAAACCTAAGGTCTGAAAATAAATGTTAGGTCAGCTCTATAACCTGTTTATGGATCCACATTGCAAGATCATAGTTGTCTTTAGATCATGAGGAATATAACATTAACGTTGTTCAATTTGTCTTACAACTAGGTAATTGGTACTAGCATCCACAGATAAGGGATACCATTTGTCTGTTGTTTTTCTGGGATTGTATTACTTCAGTTAGCATGAAGTCTTCATCTACTGCTGGCGGGAATTCTAGCCCAGGGTAACACAGAGGCAGACAAAATGGCCTCTGCCCATGTCCTGTCAGCTGGTCTGACTGAGGCTCAAGGGTTACATGATCTCACCCATGTAATTTGGAGGGGACTTCATGAGAGATTTCCCCAAGTCCCTCTTACAGATTTAAAAACATTGTTCATACTTGCAAGTCCTGTCAACCTTTCCTGCAGGTACTGACTTTACAACAGCAGGGGTAAATCCCAGGGGACTCAAGCCCAATTCCTTACGGCAAACAGATGTGACTCATTATGCACCCTTTCGAAAACTCAAATATGTTTTTATGTTCATTTACACATTCTCACATGCCTACTGGGCCACAGCTCATACAGAAGAAAAGTAAAAACACTCCCAGTCCCATTTTCTCCAGTGTTTTGCTACCCTGGGACTACCCCAACAAATCCAAACTGATAATGGACCAAGCTTTGTAAGAGTCTACAGGACTTCTTTTCTCTCTGGGGAATCCAACATAACACATGAATCCCTTATAACCCTCAAGGCCAGGCCATTGTAGAACGCAATCACCAAAACATGTAGGCTCAATTACAAAAAAAGGGGGGAATAAGCCCCCACCAGCAATTAGGTATGGCCTTGTTCACCATAAATATTCTTAATTTTCAAAAAAATCAACTGGAGTCCCGATTCCAAAAAACATTGGGGATGCCAGGAACTAAGTAAGGCCAGAGGTGCAGGTAAAATGGAAAGATTCCCTTACAGGGCAATGGAGAGGCACAGATCCATTATTAACTCTGGGTTGAGGATTTGGCTGTGTCTACCTTATAGGAGATCCGAACCCTAAATGGGTGCCTGGCAGAGATCTCAAATTCTGTTGTCAGGGGGAAGATGACCCCGACCAATCAAAGCCACCCACCCATGAAGACGACTAAGGAGAGAGAAAAGGAATGGTGGCTGTGCAACAGACTCAGCAGGCTTCTGACTAATACCAGAAAAAAAGGAAAGAAAAAAAGAAATAGACGAGGACATAACAACGTCCATGGGCACGAACGCCCTTGAGATGGTATTCTTATTTGTGTTTCCACAGGATAATACTGAGACCGGGGTGGACAGCACTGCTGGTTGTCACTGCAGCGGGTATCATTTCTATCCTCCTTGTGATAATAATTATAATCCTCCAGGACCTAATGGAGAGACTCAGCCATGCCAACGCTACCTCCCAGGACTGAGTCCCTGGAACCTTGAGCCATCTTGGAAAGAGAAATGATCCTGTGGGCCTATGGAAGAAGGCCCTGGACACTCCTCCTTCTCCTACTTGGGGGTCGGGGGCTTCTATAGATGTAGGAGCCTCTCCTGGCACCTCTTACCACCAACCCTTCCAATTAAGTTGGATCCTGACTGATGTAGAAACTGGTAAAACTTTTAATACTACTCCACAGGTGGCCCGGTTACACACCTCGTGGCCTGACCTACATTTTTGTTTCAGTGACATAAATTCTGATTATAAATCCACCAGCCCTGCTAGAGCCCATAGTTAAGGGTTCTATGCATGCCCTGAATACCAGAAAGGAAACCAATGTGGAGGGATACTATATTCATGCTGAAAAATGGAATTTGTGTGACTTCTAGTGACGGGGACTAGTGGTGGAAGGTGACTAAGCCTGATCTGGTAAAATTCACTTTTGTCAAAAATGGAAACCCATATGCCGTGCTTCCCCTGTACGCTGGCAGGCCCTGTACTAAGGATCTGCTAGACTTTGTGCGGGTCAGGTTTACTGATCAAGGAAAGGAGGTTGATCATATTGAATGGCAAAATGGAAAGGCATGGGGCCTGGTGTTTTACAAGTATGGAGGTCACTCTGGCTCCACCATAACCCTAAGACTACTGGTAAAGTTGCCTAATACTACACCACAGGTAGTAAGCCCTAAGCCCGTATTGAGGCCCCCATCTTGGAAAGTGTGACAGGGCCACAGATTGAGGTCCCCATCTCAGAAAGTGCAAAAGGGTCACCCCACCAGAACAACCCCTCAACCTGGAACTAGTGGCCCCACCCTGGGGCCAATGACTTCACCCACGTTGCTAAGGAAAGCTAGCGGTGGGGAGCACGTTGGAGACTGGTGAGAGCTGCCTGTCAGGCCCTTAGCCTTACTAATCCCAATGTCATTAATTCATGTTGGTTGTGTTCTGATGTTAAGCCCCCCTTTTATGAAGGGGTCAGTGCCAATGGTACCTTCAATGTGTCTGAACAAAGAAGTCCCTCCCAATGCGGCTGGGGGGACAAGGTTACAGGCTTCGTCTTACAAGTGACAGGACGGGGAACCTGTGTGGGGACAGTCCCAACGGTCTGACAAAAATTGTGTCATAGCCTAAATACCTCCTCTTGGGCTGCCAGAAAATGGTAAATACTAAATGAGGGAGAATGGTGGGTTTATTCCTCGACAGGACTCACTCCCTGCTTATCTACTAGTGTTTTTAACAGCGTTAGGGAATATTGTGTCTTGGTCTCTATTGTACCTCGAATCCTCTACCACTCCGAGGAAGACATGTTTAGTTATTGGACCAGAGGGCTACAAAATAAGGAAAAGAGAGAAAGGCCTTTACCACCTTCACCATAGCCCCCCTGTTTGGTTTAAGAGTGGCTGAAGCAGGAACAGGAATAGCATCCTTAGCCACCCAGCACTCTGGCATGAGGTCCCTGAGAGCCACCATAGACGAAGACCTTGAGAGAGTAGAAACCTCCATCAGTTTTTTTGGAAAAATCCCTTACCTCCCTCTCCGAAGTAGTCTGCAAAATCAGAGGGGATTAGACCTCCTTTTCCTCCAGCAAGGGGAGCTATGTGCTGCATTGGAAGAAGAGTGCTGTTTCTATGCTGACCACTCCAGGGTCTTCAAGGACTCTATGGCCAAGGTGAGAGAAGGCCTGGCTAAATGCAAACACACAAGAGAGGACAATCAGGGATGGTTTGAGACGTGGTTTGCCCAATCCCCTTGGCTTACTACACTGATCTCCACTCTCCTGGGCCCCCTAGTCATGTTGTTAATTGTTCTCACCTTTGAGCTGTGCATCTTAAACAAGACAGTAGCCTTTGTAAAAAAGCAAATCGACTCGGTACAACTAATGGTGTTAAGGCAACAATATGACCGAGCACCTAACACAAACAAAAACTCACATGTGTAAACGTCCCTCAGGCCCCAATGGTAAATATCCGAGGTGCTTGGAACCCGTGAAGTGCTGACACCCCAATGGTAGTAGCCACCTCATGTGAGGTGCTCCTAATGGGGTTTGCTGCACGGGGCCCTTGTAGCCTACCTCTTACAAAAACAAAAAGGGGGAACTAAAGGGCCTGTACAAATCAATAAGGCTTGCCTAGAAAATATGGCTCCTGAAGGAAGTAAGGTAGGCATGATCAAAATTGTTTTAAAAATCTTCTAATTGGCCCTAGCTATTCCCTCACTCGTGGACAGCTAGTGGACAGCCCATGCTGGCCATTAAATCTGCTTGGAATTCAGCCTGTACTGCCTTGGCCCTTAAGGTCATTGGCTGTGTGTTTTGCACCCTAGGCATCTCTTTGTGATGCTTGCCTATGTAACTGTTGTGCTCCCTACAATAAACTGAGATCAGCTTAACCAGACTCCCTGTTGCGTCTGATTGTCTCCCAGGGGGAGAATGGCTGTGGGGCAAACAGCACACTCACCTTTCCCCATCCTCATTGCGAGGAATTCTCAAGATCTGGCCCGCTGGACAGAGCTGGGACTGAGAGAATTCCCTGCACTAACTTTAAGGGGAATGCTCCTATTTTTTCCCCATTTAGAATGATGTTGACCTTGGATTTGTTTCATATGACTTTAATTATTTTTTTTTTGAGACAGGGTCTCCCTGTAGCTCCAGCTGTCCTGGAACTCACTATGTAGACCAGGCTGGCCTTGAACTCACAAAGATCCACCTGCCTCTGTCTCCCAAGTGCTAGGATTAAAAGTGTGCGCCACCATGCCCAGTTATATGGCTTTAATTATGTTGAGGAATGTTTCCTGCAGTCCAGTTCCCACTAGGTCTTTAAACATGAAGTCATGTTGAATTTGTTGAAGACCATTTGTGCATTGAGATGGCTATGTGGTTTTTGTCTTTCAGTCCATTTATGTCCTTAATGACATTTAATGGTTTATATATGTTGAACCATCCTTGCATCTCTGTTATGAATCTGACTTGGTCATGGTTGATGATCTTTTTGTTGTGTGCAAGTATTTCATTGATAATTTTTGCATCTATTTTCATTAATGAAATGGGTCTATAGTTTATTGGTTATATATTTGCTTAGTTTTGGTATTAGAGTCATGTTGGCTTCATAGAAGGAATTTGGGAGATTTCCCTCTCTATCTTTTTGAATATTTTGAGTAATAATGGTTGAATGTCCTCTTTAAATACCTTATAGAATTCCGCTGTAAAACCATCTGGGCCTGGGCCTTTTTCGTTATGAGTTTTTTGTTTTTTGTTTTTTTTTTTTGTTTTTTTTTTATTACAGTTTGAATTTCTTCAGTATACCTTTTTAAAGTATTCCTGTATGAGTGTCTGGATCTTTCCATTATCTGTTGTTATGTTTCCATTTTCATATCTAATTTTATTGATTTGGAGTTGCTCTTTCTTTTTTTCTTTCTTTTTCTTTTTTTGGTTAACTGGGCCAGGGGTCTCTCTATCTTGTTTATCCTTTCAAAGAACCAGCTCTT
>VZQC01003774.1:319027-488489 GCA_009823505.1 Rhizomys pruinosus | reverse complement strand
TCCTGATCCTAGCCAGTCTTATTGGAGTAAGGTGATATCTCAGAGTGGTTTTAATTTGCATTTCCTTAATTATCAGAGATGTTGAACACTTCTTAAGATGTTTCTCGGCCATCTCTAACTCCTCCTCTGTGAAGTCTCTATTCAGATCTTTGCTCCATCTTTTGAATGATTCATTTGTTTTCTTTCTTCTTTGTTTTTTGAGTAGCTTGTATACTCTGGAAATTAATGCTTTGTCAGATGTATCTGCTGTGAAGGTTTCCTCCCACTCTGTGGGTCTTCTCCTCACTTCCTTTATTGCTTCCTTTGATGTACAGAAGCTTTTGAGTTTAATGAGGTCCCATTTGTCAATTGTCGATCTTATTTCTTGTGCAGCTGCTGTCTGATTTAGGAAGTCTTTTCCTACACCTATGTCTTGTAGTCTGCTGCCAAGCTTCTCTTCTATCACCTCCAGAGTTTGGGGTTTCACATTGAGGTCTTTGGTCCATCTGGAGTTGACCTTTGTACAAGGTGAGAGGTAGGGGTTTAATTTCATTCTTCTACAAGTGGTGATCCAGTTTTGCCAACACCACTTGCTGAAGATGCTGTCTTTCCTCCATTGTGTATTCTTGGCCCCCTTGTCAAATATGAGGTGGCTGAAATTGTATGAGCTCAGGTTTGGATCTTCAGTTTTATTCCATTGGTCAACTGGTCTGTTTTTGTGCCAGTACCAAGCTGTTTTTATGACTATAGCCCTGTAGTATAGTTTGATGTCTGGTATAGCGATCCCCCCTGTATTGCTCTTTTCACTCAGGATTGCTTTGGCTATTCGGGGTCTTTTGTTTTTCCAAATGAAATTGAGGATTTTTTTTTCCAAGCCTGCCAGTTGCACACTCTTAACTTTGGACTTAAGGAACATCTTTCACCCGTGGCATCTTGGTTCTGAGGTTATTCCGTATATCCTCAGGCCCTCTCCTATGGAGAAAATATACAGGGGATGAAATGAAGCTCCCAAGTTATAGCATGGACATAGCCCACTGAAGCTTGCCATTTACCCCTCCTATGATGGTAAAATGAGAGAAAAACTGAAAGGGTTTCAGTGAGGCTGGACTCTCTCTGTTTGGGGAACTCATTCCTTTTTCTCTCTGAAGGTAGTACTGCTGAATATTAGGACAGGTGATGGACTCTTTACAAGCATCTTGCTGTTACCACTTTCTCCATCTCTCTGAGGGAATAGGATATTTATCTCTATCCCAAGGCTATTGTCTTTGACTCTGTCTTATTACTAGAAAAAAGAACTCACTCAATTTTTATCAGTTTAATCCTCCCCCCATCCTCAAGTATGCTCCCCAGGAGCACAAGAGAGGCAGAGATAATAAGACTGATTTATTAGGGACCTTCGTATAGATGGATGGTATATGAAATGAGGAAGTTCTCATGTTTTAAAATTGTAATGCTGTCTTAAAAACAAGAAAAAAAATGCTGAACGTGGTGGTGCATGCCTTTAATCCCTGCATTTGGGAGCCAGAGGCAGGTGGATCTCTATGAGTTCAAGACTAGCCTAGTCTACATAGGGAGCTCCAGGCCAGCTGTGTCTAAAGGGAGACCCTGTCTCAGAAAGACCAAAATAGAGAACAGATAAGTTTTGTCTAAAATAACAATAGCTGGTTGTATACAGAGGCAGGTAAAGTTCAACTCAAAGATACATAGGTAATTGTAAAAGGCTGAGGAAAGTGTGAAATATATTTGCTTTGGTTTGATTTTGGTTGAATTTATCTATAAAATAGCAAAAAGGATGACAATTCTTTACTCTAAAAAGTTTCTGTTTAAAATAAGATTATCTTTAAAGGGAGGGGGGAAGGAGGACTAATGCCCTGCACCATCCTAGGTTTATGGGGTAACCAGTCAATTCAAGTCAATGTTAACCATTTCATGAAATATCCAGTAAAAATGAGAATTGAAAAGGTTATAATAAATGCCCTTACTAGAAGGTAGGTCATGAACAGTATTCTTCCTGCCTTCCTCTATGCCCCCTCATCTTTTGATCTTAGGGGTTGGATGCTTCCATCTATTCTTTGTCTGAGATTTTCTCACCTAATAGTCTTGCTGGCCTGATTAGGACTGAAGTAAAGTAATAAAAACCAATGGAATAGGATGACATAGCAGACCTCAATACCACCCTTGCTGTCTCCTCTCTTCAATTCTGGCTGCTTCTCAGTCCTCCTCACACTTCCCATAAATGGATCTGGGGAAATTAAAATAATAGTAATAATAATAATAATCCCTGAATAATTATTAATAGTGATGGGATATAGTGATCTTCAGCATTTTCTCTTCTTTATTCTGCAGTTGTTGAAAGACTTCTGCTACTGATTCTCTGTCTACTGGGGGCATTTGTCCCTTAACTCCTGGCCTAGGTCCTGACTTAATTTTACTGTGAAACTTTGATTATTCTACTGGTTCCTGTACGTACTGGCAACACCCTGAGCTCTAAAACATCTGCCAATCACCTTTCTCTATGTGGCCAGGTTTCTTGCCACTTTTGTCTACAGCAGGCAGATCAGTACACGAAACCACACCCCGCTGAACAATGAAAGAAGGTGTAAGGGTGTTTTTCCTCAGAGCCAGTTACTTAATGCTGCATTACTTACCCAAAATACTGTATATGTGCGCAGGTGTCCTAAAAAATTCAACCCTACCCCCATTTTCCTTCTCCCGAGTCCCAGTCCTTCCAAGGCCTCCAAAAGAGGAAATGCATGACCTGTGGCTGGGTAGTCACAGGATCTGTTCTGCTGCTGCACTAGATATCTTGAAAAGATGCCCGCCATATACCTTTCTTTGAAATGAGGATTCCACTGTCTATCTCCCACCACCATGTATGCTGCACCGGGTTTCTCTCTTCCTCTTTTCCCTTCTGAGAATAGAGGGCCTTCTTGCCTCTACAACCCTGGCTGCAGTCAATGTCAAGGGGATCCAGGACATAGGATTCAGTGACCTGGTTTGGACCTGACTGCTCCTGAGCATTGGGCACTTTTCACTGGACTTTTTTAATGGGAATAAAGGAGGCAGCACAAATCCCCCATAAATCTATCCCCAACCACTCTGTTTCACTAAATCTGACCTTTGTCCTGCTCAAAAAAGCCCTTGAAAAGGATTTGACAAACTTTAGAATCTCTCATCCTGACTCAACACTGCTCCATTATGTGGATGACCTCCTGTTAGCTGTTACTGATTCATCCAATGTGAGACATACTCAAGACCTGCTCCTGCTTCTCTGTAACTTTGCCAGACAGAACTCTCCTACTGGGGATACAGGCTCTTAGGCTAAAGAGAGCCTTACTGTGGCCTAGAAAGTATCCATCCTTCAGATTCCCATACCCTAGACTAAAAAAATCAGGTATGTGAATTCTGGGGTTGGCAAGCTAGTGTAAATTTTGGACCTCAGCTTTCTTGAAAATAACAAGGCCCCTTTACTTGACCATGACCAAACACCAACCCGTAAATAGGACAGAGACAGAGGAATGGACATTCAAAGACATACAGAAAATCCATAACGCAGGCCCCCACTCTGGTTTTAGTCATAAGGTCCAGGGAATTGGGACAATCTCTCTTGGGCCAAGACTGAACACTTAAAATTCTCACACCATGCATTACAAGTTTATTAAAAATAGAAAACAATGAATAAAGCACACCCAAGGATGCTTCTCAAAGAAAGCAGTGATTTATTTTTTTAGTGGTGATTTATTTTTAAAAGTATATTATTGTGTGTGTACATGACTGTGTGTGTGCATGCACGCATGTGCGCAAGCGTGTGCACATGCATGCATGTGTGCAGCTGAATATGAGTGTTTATTTAGAGGCCCAAAAGTGATGTGGAACTTATTTATTGCTATCTCATTTTAAAGTTTTAAAAATTGTATTTATTTTCCAACAATTTCATACAACTATGTGTTACATACTGACTACTCTCCCTCTTTATAATTCTGTTATGTTCTTTCCTTTTGACCTGGTTGTCTCCTTCTCCTGCACCTATGATTCATATATTTGGTCTTTTTATAGTTTTCCAGAGGTCGTACATATTCAGGTACTGGGCTATTTTACATTTTATATTTTCTTTTTTTTTTCTTCTTATTGATGCTTTGTGTATTTCATACATCATTTTCCAATTCAGTTCAGGCATATATCCCCTTCCCTTCCCCCCACCCCACCCCTACCCATCCCAGATCATGCATTCTGCCGTAAATTTTCTGCATCTTTCTGTTTTTTTGTTTTGTTTTGTTTTATTTTGTTTTCATTTTTTTAATTTTACTTATTTTTGTATGTATATATGAATGTATTGTCTGCGTGTAGGTTTGTGCACCCGTGTCGTGCAATGCTGCAGAGGTCAGAAGAGGGTCTCGGATTCCCCTGGAACTGAAGTTCTCCTGGAATTGGAGTTACAGACGGTTCTTAGCCACCATGTGGGTGCTGGGGATCGAATCCGGGTCCTCTGCAAGAGCAGTCGATGCTCTTAACCGCTAGGCTATCTCTCCAGCCCCCTCATTTTTTTTTAACAATAAGTGATAATTTGTGAGTACAAGCATCCTTCATGTAAAACCAATTTGCGAGCAGTTGTGCCCAAACCCACACAGCTCATGGTTCCCACCATCCAGCAGGGGGGGCTTGTATGTTCAATCAAGTTGATCAAATGAGTGTCCAGTCTATATTGTTGTAGTTTCACCATTCACCCCAATCACAGCCCTTACATTCTACCGCGCCCCCTCTTCCGCAGATTGTTCCCTAGGCTTAGAAAAGGGGTACAGGTGGATGAGAAGCAAAACAGTCTACTTTCTCTGGAGCTGTTGTCTTGGTCTCTAGTCAATTCTGGCTGTTTTCTTTCATGGGCTGCCAGCTTGTCCAGGCATAACCTTTCAATTTTCTTTAAGTAATCTATTTCTTCAAAATTGTCTTTGAGATATGAAAGTCTCTTTTCCACTTAAGCCAATATATTATCAAAGTTTTCTTTTCTTTTGTCTGACTTCCTGAGTTTTTTCATTCCTAGTTTTATTTCAATTTGGCATTTATTGAGAGATTCTAATTCTTTATCAAATTTTAATTTCATGTATTCAATTGTTCTAGATATTTATAGATTGTTCTAGATTTTGGTTTTCACAGTCTTCCTTAAGTCTTTTACTCATACATTCTTTGAATTCCATGAGCATATTTATACTTATTATTTTGAAATCATTTTCTCATGCATCAGCTAGGATACATTTATCAGGACACACATAGGAGGTTAATTTCCAAAGAAGACACATTGTCTTGGTTATTTGTGTGCTTACTCATTTTTTGTTTGTGATGGCACCTTGATATCTGGAGTTATCTTGTATTTTTTTTATTTTGTTTTGTTTCATTGGTATGGGTAGCTGATCTCATCTTTGCTGAAGATCTTTTTGCATCTTTGTTTGCTATTACCCTAACTTGTTAAGTTTGGCCTACCCAAGTAGTGCTTAGGGTTCAGTCTCAGGGCCACTTGGTGTTGATGTGTGGATGAGTGCAAGAAATGGTCCTTATTACAGCTAGAGAAAGATGAAACTTCTCTGATTAAGCTTTCAGAGCAAACACGATGCAGTCCAGTAGTAGCAGGTTTTTCTGGGTGTCAACTAGTTGTGGTTGTAGGCAGACATGTCAGTATTGTTTTTTATTTCAAGAATGGTATTATTTCAACATATGGTAACCAAGAAAATGTGATGATAAAACTCTTGACATGGTTTGTCTGGGGTGATATACTGGCTGCACAAACCCCAACTATGCCTGGGATTGTGGGGATAACTACAAAGGTAAATGAGTTTCTGTAGAATTGATCAAGCTAGGGCAGTAGGAAGTCATCACAACCCAATGTAGATTCCTGAGGAGTGGGATGGAAGAAGGAGATCACTGGGGCCAGGAAACTTACAAGATTTTCTTTGATAGCTCACACTACAGTGCTCATGGATAGGTGCCTAGAAAAATCATGAGTAAACACGGAATTTTTGGATATTCACAGTCACATACAGGATAAGTGATGACAACAAACATGAGACTTTCTTAATAATTCTTTATTCACTTTGTATTTTTCTCTCATTTTTTAGATCTTACTGTGATCCCTATCCCTGCAACCCAAAGAAAACATGTAGAACCAAGTGAGTGTTCCGCAGATTTCTGAAGATTGGCAATTAGAATCTTTTGACTCTACAGAAGTTTTGCTCCTAGACTCTGAGATATCATATCCCTACCCATGTGGGGAATATGTCCAATACTACATTCAAACATCAACACAGAGTTACTTTAAGATCAAACACAAGAGCTGAACTGTGACCCAGGGGATGTAAGATGAATAAACTCTTTCCTTCCCAACATGATTTTGGTCAGAATGGTTTGTCACACCAATGGAGAAGCAAACTAGAACAGACATTGGTACCAGAGAGTGCGCTATTGCTGTGACAAAGATGACCCTTGGTGTTTTGTGGAGGATTGTGGAAGCATTTGGAACTTTGGGCTGGAAAAGTCATTGAGTGGGTCCTGGTGTTGAAATGTGAAGGGGTCACAGAGAACAGCTGAGGCTTGGCACTGCAAGAGGTCAGGAAATCCCATTGGTGAAAGTACATCTGTGCGCTGCCCTTGAGCCCCCACTGTGCCTCCTCTTGGTGCCAGGGGTTAAGCTGCAGCACCATACCATGTTGTTTACACATAACTGGGGCCACCTGCCCATTGCGAGTGACCTTTTTAATTGCCAACTACAGGTTAAAAAGAATGAAAGCACATCCTTGGTTGCAGTGAAGACCCAGGATTGCAGGAATCATGAAGAGAATTTGAGGTTTTGTATCAAGAGAGGTTAGAAGTTCCCATTGGTGAAGATGTAGCCTCTGTTTCAGTGGAGAGTTCAGGTTTTGGAGATGCCAGGACCCTGAGATGACCACCAAGAGCAGCAGCAGGTGTGGAATGGAGCTGGCCTGGGCTTACAAGTAGAGCTTTGTGTTCTGTGGATGGCAGAGTCAGAGAAGTGGAGCTGCAGAAACCCTTTGGGCCCAGAAGATAGTGAGTGAATCCCAGATGTCCAGCCTTGAGCGTCTTTTCTGGATTTAAGATTTGCTTACATGTCTCTGATTCTTCCCTTTGAAATAAGACAGTACTTGCTTTGGATTTTACAAGAGCCGACAGTTAAAAGAATTTTAAAGGAGAGTGTGAACTTTTAAGTGTTTGGATTTTTTAAGGACTGTGGAGCTTTTAAGGCTGTACTCTCTTATTAATGTTACATCATATCTTGGGGACAAGAAATGGAAATGTGGTGGTTTAATAGTGATGTGTTTGTGTGTCAAGTCACCAAGGTGTCAGTTGTGCTGGATAACTTTAGTGTAAATTTGACACACCTGGGTTGTGGATTCCTTAATTTGGGAATTTCCTCCATTAGACTGGCCTATGGCCATGTCTGTGGGATATTTTCTTGATTGTTGAATGTTGTGGTAGGGCCCAGCTCACTGTGGACAGTGCCAACTGTAGACAGGTTGTTGTGTATTATATAAGAAAGCAGGCTGAGCATGGGTCAGAGGAGCAAGCCAGTAAGCAGCTCTCCTCCATGGCCTGTGCTTTAGCTCCTGCCTCCAGCTTCCTGTCCAGAGTTCCTACTTTGGGCTCCTTAAGAGATGAACAGTTACCCAGGGGTATATAAGATGAATAAACACTTTACTCCCCAAAGTTGGTATTGGTCAGTTTGTTCTCTCACAGCATTGGATAAGCAAAGTAGAACAACATCTGAAATAGAATTTAATGAAGAAATAAAATTTCTGAAGAAAAGCCAAATTAAAGAATTCTTGATCAAAAGCTTCTGTGTATCAAAAGAAACAATCAAGGAAGTGAAGAGAAATTCCACAGAGTGGGAGGAAACCTTCACCGCAGATACATTTGACAAAGCATTGATTTCCAGAATATATAAACTACTCAAAAAACAAAGAAGAAAGAAAACAAATGACCCACTCAATAGATGGAGCAAAGAGCTGACTTCACAATTGAGGAGTTAGAGATGTCTGAGAAACACCTTAAGAAGTGTTCACCATCACTAATCATTAAGGAAATGCAAATCGAAACCACTTTAAGATAATGATATTACTACAATAAGACTGGCTAGGATCAAGAAAACAAATGATACCAAGTGCTGGAGAGGTTGTGGGGAAAGGGGAACACTCATCCACTGCTGTTGGGAATGTAAACTCATGCAGCCACTATGGAAAGCAGTGTGGAGAAGCCTTGGAAGACTTGGAATGAACTTGCCACCCAACCCAGCCATACCACTCCTAGGCATGTACACTCAAGACTCACCCCACCACAGAGATACATGCACAGCCATGTTTATTTCAGCTCTCTTCACAATAGCAAGGAGCTGGAACCAACCCCAATGCACCTCAACTGATGAGTGGATAGAGAAAATGTGGTACATCTACACAATGGAGTTCTATGCAGCAGTAAAGAAAGAACCACACCATGAGCTTTGCAGGAAAATGGCTGGAGCTAGGGGACATCATGCTGAGTGAAGTAACACAGTCCCAGAAAAACAAAGGACGAATGGTATCCCTCATCTGTGGATGCTAGTGCCAATTACCTAGTTAAGTATTTCTTGTGCACGGTCCCTTGAGCTTTTGTCCAAAGCAGTTGGAAGTGATGCATTTTGGAAACAACACCACCACCACCGACAGAAAGGACTGAATCGAAGAATTGACTAAAACTGAATTTCTGCTCCAAACAGTCAACGTCCACATGGAGAATATTGAGAAAGTCTGAGAAAGAGATGTAAAGCATGTTTGGTAGAATGCGTGACCTCTGGTGTGGTCGGGGAATGGGGGGAGACATGGGTCTAGATTTGATAAAAATAAATAAATTAATTAATTAAAAAAAAGAAATATTGAAATGTGAAATTCAATCACTTAAATTAAAAACTCAGAGGAAAGCCTTGCCAACTGAATGGATTAGTAGAATAGAGAATATCAAACCTTGAAGATAAAGCAGGAGAACTGTACTACGAAGTCTATGAAAATGCTAATTTAAAAATAACCCCCAAGCAGAACATATCTGACCAATGGTATGTTATTCAAAATCTATGAATCGTAGGTACAGAACAAGGTCAAAGGCAAAGAACCTGTGGCTAGACAAGTCACAGGCAATAGGGAAAGCCTAATACCATCATTCTCATTCTGCTAAACAATATTAAAATGACTCCTAATCACTTACTTTGGACCTATAGATTTATGCATCTCTTAGCTCTCATCAGAGAAACTTTCTTATGCAGCATACTGTGCTTAACACAAAGAACCACAACTGACCAACATGCAGAGAAAAAGAGGCTGCAGACTATCCCTGAAAAGAACACCTATATGAAACTTCTGATGGCTGTTGGGTGAGTGGGAGTCACTCTCATTTAAGTGTGAAAGTCTTGGTGGGTTAACCAGTCTCTGATGGATGGACCCACACTGAAGGACATTTGGGGATACAAATTTGACTATTTGACTCTGTACACCTTAATACACACATACACACACACAAACACACACATATGTACATGAAACTGGTCTGGGAGTAGTAAGGGGGTACAGATGGCAGATAGGGGAAGGGATCTCTAAGTAAGATAAAGATATATTTTATGCAATTCACAAAAAATTGATAAAATACTGGTGGGAGACAAATGGTAACATCCTAACAAATTTTGTCCATTTGACACAAACTACAGTCACTATCTAAAAGAAAAACTCAACTGAGGAATTTCCTTCATCAGACTGGTATGTGGCCATGTCTATGAGGGTTTGTCTTAATTGCTTGTGGCATTTCCGTGTCACAATACAATTATACATGAAGAAGAAACCTGACTATTAACTTTATGAGTGGGCTTGAACCTAGAGAGCACAGACTTCCCCAGATGGCTTCTGGAACTGTGCTGCTGAGTCAGGCCTCGCCTACACTTTTATTCAAAACTTTCTCTGTTATCAATTTTGAGGAACTACAAGCTTGGATAGATCCTTCTCTTATCAGACAATCTTACACTTTTATCCTTAGGCCTAAAACATCCCATATACACATTGTCGAGCATTCTCCTCAAATGTCATTGTTTTCAGTGAAGATACACTGCCTTTCAGCATCTTGATCTCAAGCATACACACATTTACTGTCTTTGGATGGAACAGAAAACGGGGACTATGGAATCAAAGACAGGTGCCCAGGTCACAAAAGCACATGGCTAAATGAGTTTGTTTGCAGTGGCTTTATGGGTGCAGGGTTAATTTAAAATCCTGTCTAGATGCGTCTACTTTAAGAAAATCATTTGTACACTTGCTAATTAATGTAGGAGTACCTCCCCCACTTTGTGAGGTGCCATCCTCATGCAAGTGGGCCTGTATTTTAAAAGAAGAGTACCTGTGCAAGTCAGGGTAAGCAAACCAATAAACAGCATTTCTCTTTGGGCTCTGCTTCAGTTCTTAAGTCAAGATTCCTACCTTGGATTTCTACCTTGATTTCCCTCCATGATGGACTGTGACCTATGAGTTGTAAGATGAAATAACCCCTTTCTTCCTCAAAATGTTTTTGGTCAGATTGTGTCATCACAGTAAAAGCAAGCAAACTAAAACAGAAATTGGTACCAAAGTGAGGGATCTTTCTTGATGCACCTGACTATGTTCTTTGGGAAAACTGTGGGAAGTATTTGAAATGTTGGACTGGAAAAGCCATTACGTCCTCAGAGCTTAATCAGCTGTTCTGTGGGAGTTTG
Organism: Rhizomys pruinosus; assembly: GCA_009823505.1. NCBI lineage: Eukaryota > Metazoa > Chordata > Mammalia > Rodentia > Spalacidae > Rhizomys > Rhizomys pruinosus. The sequence continues at coordinate 477,745 of VZQC01003774.1, read as the reverse complement.
GTAGATAAGAAAGCCGAGAGACATATAGATGATGGAGGCCTGGTTTGTGAAGTTTCTGAGGGAAATCGGAGAATTCTTCAAAGACTCTATCCTGGCTACTGATTTAATATTTTGGATTAAGTATCTGTGGAAATAAAATCTTTGCTTTACTGGGACAGTAGATGTTGCCTGGCTGTAATTAATAATAAACTAGCATCCCTAAGGTAAAATGTTCAAAGGCTTATTACTTGGCACCAGAAAACAAATGGTGTGGTCCAATATCACCTCTTTTGTGTCCTTCCTAATGTATTGCTACTGTTAAAACTGATCTGAACTGTACCTCTGGTACCAGGGACATAACATATGCACGAAATGTATAGGGAGAGTCACACTGGAAAGAGAAAAACTAAAAGAAATTGTTAAACTTGTGGACTTAAATGTTAATATTTTATTTATCAGAATTGCCTATAATAATGCACTTATTAACAATAATACACTTATTAACAAAGAAGCAATAAGTTATTTATACTGACATACACTAAGAAGCAGTGGAGGAACAGATAAACCATAGACACATTTTGCCTCTGAGCAGCTTGCATTGGGAATCTTGTCTTGGATGTCTTTTCATTCTGGCCATTTGCAAAAGTATCTCAAACAGTTCCTTGGTTAATGTATATGAAATGAAGAAAAACTGACCCAATGAATGTTATATATGCAGGTTATAGTTGAAGACATTAATGGCTAGTTGGCATAGACCTTTCTTTCCACTCTTAAATCCAGATGGACCTCATAAGTAAGTAATTGAAGACAGTCTAAAATATGAGAAGCTTAATACAAGTTAGATCATAAACTGTAGACTTCAATAACCAATGTCTGCATCCAAAACACTTTAGAATATCTAGATTTGATTTTCATATATTCAGGTAAATAAATCCGTGTGTTCAGTGGTATGGAATACCACGACTTGGTAATTCCATATCAAACAGCCAACACTTCAGAATCAGTAAGATGAAGTATATCAGGAGCAACAGACAACTGATGAACTCTCAAAGTCCTCCATTTTCTTCTTAGTGTTATTGTTTTATAGAGATCATTTTGCATGTCCATACTTCCTAAATATTGTTTCCTACAGTATAACAAACTTGCATATGGTGTTTATGGGCTCTGATATAATCAATGATTACATAAAGGGCAAATATCAGGTTGAAATTGTTTGATTGTAAAATTTACTAAAAGTAAGTGATCCACTCCATGTTGCTCCTATGGGCCACCTGTAGCATTGTGTTCAGCTGTGTTTGTATTTCAGCAAGCTTCTGTTTGTCTAAACTGCCCCTGTAGTGCCGTCTCCCATAGCAATGCACAGGGATAGGATAAATCACATATCTCAAATTCATTAAAGGTATTATGTTGTGAAGAATTCTTATCAGCATAGGCATTGTAATGATGTTAGAAAAAAAAATAGGCATATGACCCCCACAGAGCATTAAAAAAAGAGTATATTTAAAAGGAAAAAAAAAAAAAAGAAACAAAGCTAAACACGCGGAGTTGAGAACAGCGGCTTAGTGCTGGGAGGAGGACAGAGATAGTGGTATCTGTTAAGATGCAGTGATTCATTGCTAGATATTGCAAGGTACCTGAGATACTCTCCAAGAGATCGTGAAGTGGTTCACAATCTTCCCAATACATTGGGATGTTACTAAGATTCAAAAGTTTTAGATGCTTGGCCTGAGGACACTGGGACAGATATTTGAAGTCATTGGAAGAAAGTCTACAGAAAGGCAGACTCAAAAAGTCCAAGCCAGGTGGCAGGACTCTGTAGGGAGAAAACAGAAAACATTTCTGAATAATGAGGACTGGATAAGGGAAACTACACCTCCAAATCTAGAATGAACTATTTCAATCATCCATTTTGCAGCAGCTAACAATGTGGGCTTACATTCACTAAATAGATATGTGCTCTGGGAAAATAAATTTCTACTCTGAGAAACATTATTTTTAAGCTTGAGAATGTGCACAATATATTATTATGAGGGTGTTGTGAAAGAATTAGTGAAAAATATTAGTCTTAATAACTTAGAAAGTGGAACTAGTTCACCTATTCCATGGAGATAGGACATAAGTAGCAAGCAAAGTTTTCAAAGTTCCCTTTGTCCAGTCTCTAAATGACAACCTGTACTTTTGTGGCATGGATATTGGAGATAACAAGTTAGCGAAATAATCTAACATTGTGGACTATGGGTGTGTGGCTATGAATGCCACAGCACAAAAGTTTCCTCCATCATGGTTCTCCCGCTTCACATCTAGAAGGTGGGGAAATGATTGCATGTTCTTTTCACCTTTATCCTGCTAGATTAATATAATGTCTGTATATTGTTGACTACCTAGCTTGACTTTTGCTACCCTGTATTTCAGTTCAATATGTGGAACACGTTCTTTCTTGGTTACTTTTATTCTCCTGGCATTGCCTATGCTGAAGTGAAAGGAGAAAGGGGTTATGTGGAGCTTAAGAATATCCAAGAATTTTTTCTAGTGTCTTAAATTCAGGATGGATGAATTTAAACTGAAGTGTGTACTCTAAACCCTTACCGCATCAGATTTTCAACGTTATCTGTTAGAGGGAAAGAAGATAAGCTGAGCTCCTTTATGTCCACCATAAGCTTCAGGTGAGTAATGAAGTTTTTAAAGACTGTCCCATTAGAAGGGTTACAAGTGATTTTAGATAGACTAAGTCTGTTCAGGTGGACCATCTGAGCCAAAAGATTAGTGACTTCACTCAGAGAAGCCTGTTCCACTGTCAGGTATTGAACACATTTCATATCTAGGAAATTCAAGGCAGTTTGGCAATTAAAAAAAATTATCAATTTTCAAATCTCGGCAACACAGATGTAAGGAGCCTAAACTCTGCTCTACTTTACTCAGAAGTGAAGATAAAAAATCACTTTCTCTAAAGGCACTATCAAAGAAGAGGTCCACTAGTAATTCCATAGGCTTCTGGGAGGACTGATACTCAGATATTGGATCTTCAGTACTACAGTGAGTTTCTCTTTTCAGGAAAGAGTGTTCAGAATAAGTACAAGCATGAAAACAAATTGATGACTTTGTACAGTTTTCAGGGCATATGGTCTTGCAGCCAGTATTCTTTCTTAAATCTAGGATCCTAAGTTTAGGAGTTCTGTAGGGACAAACACAAGATAGAAAATCTGGGGCTGGAGAGATGGCCTAGCGGTTAAGAGCGCCGACCACTCTTGCAGAGGACCCGGGTTCGATCCCCAGCACCCACATGGCGGCCGAGAGCCGTCTGAAGCTCCAATTCCAGGAGAACTCCAGCTCCAGGGGAATCCGAGACCCTCTTCTGACCTCCGCGGCATTGCACGACACGGGTGCACAGACCTGCATGCAGACAATACATTCATACACATACAGAAATAAAATAAAAAAAAAAATTTTTAAAAAAAGAAAATCTAAGAGACAGCAAATATTAAAGGAAATCATCGGGATCAATGATCACATGGAAGGGAAAAAAAGCCTGTCGTTTGTTCTTCCATCTCCAGTACATCAAAAACGAGCAAGCAGTTTTCATATGCGAAATAGGCCATGTTTAATATTTTTCGTATCCTGTGTTCGCTAATTAATGTTACAAGTCTTATGTTCAGATTAATTGCATGCAATATATCAATAATATATATATATATATATATATATATATATTCATCTATAGTATCTTCACTTACCATTACTACAAAAAATCCCCTATAAGGTATCCAAGTCTATATGATGATGGCAGTTTTTAGACATATCACCTCACACCCATTCTTAGCATTCATCATTAACTAACCCTGACATATAAGACGGTCCTCTTTTGTTATGTTGCTATGTCATTAGTACATATCATCATAAAGAGAAACAGTTCTTGGGTCAAGAAGGAACCAAAGAACATCAATCATGGCTTTAAAGAGTTCATTGTCTGCCAAGTATGGTGCATGCATGCCTTTATACCCAGTACTCAGGAGGCAGAGGCAGACAGATCTCTGTGAGATCGAGGGCAGCCAGGTCTACATAGAATATTCTTCGCCAGCTGGGATTATATAGAGTCCCTGACTAAAAAATAGTTCATTTTGTCTCATGTACTGTAAGTGGCCTCATATGGAGAAAGAAAAGAGGCCAAACCTTCACTGTTACTGTCAGGTCTTATACAGACCCATGAAGGCAGCAGTGAATATTGGAGCAACAAATTCTCCTGAGATCTCCTCAAGTGCATAGATTCTACACACACACAGAACAATCCCATTATCCTTGGGCTGCACTTCTCATATTGACTACCAGGTATTTCCCATGAATTCAAAATCCTTCCTTATTATTTATATCCTATATTATATTCCAGTGTTCAGCATATTAAGTACCCAATTCTTTCTTCTGTTATAGCACTAATTACACAAGTCCAACAATAGTATGCTCAATTACTTACATTTTGTATCTAACCCTGTAATACACCTGATTTAAATAGACAACTTGGAGATGGAGATAAGGATCAGCAGTTAAGAACAATGGCTGCTCTTCTAGAGAACACAGGTTTGGTTCACATGGCAGCTAACCATCTTCTGTAACTCCAGTTCCAGGGATTTGACCCCCTCTCCTGGCACCTGCAGGTATTGCACATAATGGGTGCATTTATACACATCCTTGAAACACACACACACACACACACACACACACACACACACACATATATATATATAGTAAAAACAAATACTTTTTAAAAATACTTAAAATATGGTGACTCCAAGTGTTTGGCCAATAACTTCACATTCCTTTTCAGCATTTACATTAACCATCTCACATAGATTAGCAAGCTGTATCATAGTCTTACCGAAAAGCTGAGTTCTGGATAGGAAAGATGTGAAGACAACAATGGCTTTTACTAGTTCACGTTGAGACTCCTGTACATTTAATGTCCCCATATGGAGACAAGGAAAGGGCCAAACCTTCACCATTGCAGTGAGGATATTCTTATGCCCACCAGTGAAGGCAGCATTAAACAATGGAACAAAAATCCCTCTGGGGAAAGACTTCAAAATATGGACTGTTACAGGCTCATGACTCAGTAGACACTTTATAGTAAGATCTATCAAAGTAGCTGGTTCCTTGGTGTCCATTTGATGAACCTGCAACAAGGTAAAAAAACATTTAGAGGTCCTGATAAATATCAGCTGTTTCTTTGCAACCTGTGTTAGCAATGTAGAAAATATTTATAGAAAAAACATGTGATACATCAGGCAGCCACCTCTAGAGTTAGACAAAAGTTGTAAATTGGGAGACTTGAGTGCACAGAGCTTAGATCGGAGTTTTCCCAGGACCACCTGAAGCAAAGGTAGGAGCCGGGTGCTTCAGCCAGGTGGATTCTTGGATAATTCTATCACTGGGTTATTGGATAATTGTTTCACTGGTCTGTTGGATAACTAAATCATTGTCTTGTGGAGGCGGAGTCTCCCTGCTAGCTGGTATAAGAGGTGGGCCTGTTGCCACTGTGAGACTTGAGTGCACAGAGCTTAGATCAGGGATTTCCCAGGACCACCTGAAGCACCGGAGCACAGGCTAAGTGAGGCATACCCCCCCCAACCAACTGGCATTGCTGAGAGAGTGTCCAAGTGGATTCTTTGGAGAACCTTCAGAACAGAAAGGGAAGAGTGAGTTAGAATTCCAATTTATAAACAAAATCGAAAGCCCCAAATTTAGGAAAGTCAACACTCCATAAACAAGGAGAAAAACAAATCAAACAAACAATGAAGGCGTCTGAAGGAGACAAGCAAAGCAAGCCTTCAACACAGTGAAGAGGCATTTGGGATTTGCATTGGAATACAGGCAAAGAGAAACCCTCATGCCAGGGACAGGATGAAGGGACAACATGGGAAAGGTGCAGGATAATTCTACACCAATCTCTACCAACCCTGTCTGAGATTCCTACAGTGGGATCCACCTGGGGATGGCCCAGGACACAGATCTTAGAGGAGCAATTGCAGACATATTCAAAGAAATCAAAGAATATAAAGAACAAGTCAGAGAACTAAGGAGAGAGAATGAAAAACTCAAAAAAGGACCTAGAGAGAGAGAATGACAAACAGCAGAAGGAAGTGGAAACACTGAATAAGGAAACCAACCAGCAAAGCAATGAGCTACACAAAGAGATTGAGAAGTTCCAAAAGGAAATGGAAATACTAAAGAAATCAGAAGATGAAATGAAAAAGGAAATCGAACACTCATCCAATCCAGGGGGAAAGGAATGGAAAAAGCCTCAGAAGTAGAATGGAGGAAGCAGAACAGAGAATATCAGACCTGGAAGGTAACACAATACAACTAAAAACCTCAAGTAAAAATTATAAAAAATTTAAAAATACACAAAAGTGAAACAACCAGGAATTGTGGGACACTATGCAAAGATCAAACCTCTGCATCATAGGGATAGAGGGAGGAAAAGAATCCCAAGAGAATGGTATTGATCAGATCTTCAACAGAATACTAGATGAAAATTTCCCCAAACTACAAAAAGACAAACCAATACAAATACAAGAAGCACATAGAACTCCAAACAGACAAGATCAGAAAAGAAACTCCCAACACCATATCATAGTTAAAATGCTAAATGCCCAAAACAAAGACAAAATTCTGAAAGTCACAAGAGAAAAACAGCAAGTTACATATAAGGTGAAACCCATCAAAATTACAACTGACTTCTCAGTGCAAACTATGAAAGCAAGAAGAACGTGGAGAAAAGCATTCCAGTGTTAGAGGAATATAGAATGCCAACACAGGTTCCTATACCCAGCAAAAATATCAATTATAGTGGAAGGAGAGAGAAAAATCTTCTATGACATAAAGATGATAGAATACATGTCCAGAAAACCAACCCTCCAGAGAATACTTGAAGCAATTCAAAGGACAGAAGAAAGGAGCAACTATCCCCAGGCACCTAGAAAGAGAAATTAATAAAAGCATAACTGCAGAACTAGAAACCTAGACCAAAAATGGAAATGAATAATAAGGTGAAAGGAAGCCACACACATCTTTCAGTTATAACCTTAAATATTAATGGACTAAACTCCCCAATCAAAAGACATAGACTGGGAGATTGGATTAGGAAACAGAACCCATCTATATGCTTTCTACAAGAAACAAATCTTACCCTCAAGTATAGGCACCAACATAAAGTGAAAGGATGGAAAAAATTATTCCAAGCAAATGATACCAAAAAGAAAGCGGATATTTCAATCTTAATATCAGACAAAATAGACTTCGAAGTAAAAGAAATCAGAAGAGACAAAGAGGGCCATTACATCTTTATCAAAGGAACAAATGATCATGAAGATCTCACAATTATGAATATATACGCACCAAACTCTGGTGCACCAAGCTTTATAAAGACAATTCTCCAGGACCTCAAGGCACAGATTAACCCCAGCGCACTCATAGTAGGGGACTTCAATACCCCACTGAGCCCTTTGGAAAGGTCAACCGGACAAAGAATAAACAGAGATATATCTAAACTGAATGATAAGATACATCAAATGGACCTCACAGACACCTACCAAATATTCCACCCAAATACCAGAGAATACACTTTCTACTCAGCACCCCTTGGAACTTTATCCAAAATCGACCACATACTGGGACACAGAAAAGACCTCAACAAATACAAAAAGATTGAAATAATTTCATGCATTCTATCAGACCACAATGCAATAAAGCTCAATATCAACACCAGGATAAGCCCTACTATCTAAAAGAACAGTGGAGATTACACAACACACTCCTAAATAATGATGGGTCAAGGAAGAAATAAAGAAAGAAATAAAGGCATTTCTGGAACTGAAAGACAATGATAATACAACACAACAAAACTTATGGGATATTTTAAAAACAGTCCTAAGCAGTAAGTTTATAGCCCTGGGTGTCTACATTAGAAAAACAGAAAGAGCACAAGTGAACGATCTTACACTGCAGCTAAAAACACAGGAGAGACAACAATAAATGAAACCTAAATGCAACAGACAGGAAGAAATAACAAAAGTCAGAGCAGAAATCAATGAAATAGAAACAAAGACAACAATGCAAAAATCAATGAATCCAAAAGTTGTTTCTTTGAGAGAATAATCAAGATAGACAGACATCTAGCCCAGTTAACCAAAAGAAAAAAAGAACAACTCCAAATCAATAGAATCCATGATGAAAGGGGGAAATATCACAACAGACAAGGAAAAGATCCAGACAATCATATGGGAATACTTCGAAAACCTATACTCTACTATGTTTGAAAACCTAGAAGAAGTGGATGAATATCTGAAATCCTGGGAATCACCAAAGCTCAACCAAGAAGAGATCAACAGCTTAAACAGACACATAATATATGAAGAAATTGAAGATGTAATAAGAAACCTCCCAACGAAAAAAAGCCCAGGCCCAGATTGGTTTCACGGCAGACTTCTATAAAACATTTCAAAAAGACTTACAGCCATTATTACTCAAATCGTTCAGAAGGATACAAACAGAGGGAATTCTCCAAAATTCCTTCTATGAAGACAGCACCACTCTAATACCAAAACCAGGCAAAGATGCATCCAAAAAGGAGAACTATAGACCCATCTCCCTGATGAACACAGATGCCAAAATTCTCAACAAAATACTTGCAAACCACGTACAGATGCACATCAAGAAGATCCTCCATCATGACCAAGTTGGATTCATACCAGAGATGCAGGGACGTTTCAACATACGAAAATCAATAAATATCATCAAACATATAAATGGACTGAAAGACAAAAACCACATGACCATTTCAATTGATATAGAAAAAGCCTTTGACAAATCCAGCATCTCTTCATTCTTAAAGTCCTAGAGGGAACTGGATTGGATGGAACATTCCTGATCAAAGCCATATAGAGGAAACCCACAGCCAATATCATCCTAAATGGAGAAATGACAGAAGCATTCTCCTTAAAGGTCAGAACTTGGCAAGACTGACCCCTGTCACCAATCCTCTTCAAAATAGTGCTTGAAACACTTGCTAGGGCAATAATACAAGAAAAAGGAAATTAAAGGAGTACTAATTAGAAAAGAGGAAGTCAAACTATCCCTTTTTACTGATGATATGATTGTTTACTTAAGGGATGCTAAAAACTATACCAGAAAACTCTTAGAAACGATTAAAAATTTCAGTAAAGTGGCAGGATACAAAATTAACCTAGAAAAATCAGTAGCCTTTCTTTATACCAACAACAAGCAACTGAAGAAGTAATACAAGGAGACCTTCCCACTCACAATAGCCTCAAAAACAATAAAATACCTAGGAACAAACCTAAGGAAAGACACCAAAGAACTCTACAAAAAAAAATTTTTAAACACCTGAAGAAGGAAATTTAAGAAGACATCAGAAGATGGAAAAACCTCCCATGGTCATGGATTGTGAATATTAATATAGTAAAAATGTCCATTCTACCCAAACTAATGTACAGATTTAATTCAATCTCAATTAAAATGCCCAGGAATTTCTTCACAGGCTTGAAGAAAAACGTCCTTAATTTCATTTGGAAAAACAAAAGACCCTGAATAGAAAAAGCAACCATGAGTGAAAGAGCAATACAGGGGGGATCTCTATACCAGACTTCAAACTATACTACAGGGCTATATTCATAAAATCAGCTTTTTACTGGCACAAAAACAGATCTGTTGACCAATGGAACAAAACTGGAGATCCAACCTTGAGCACATACAATTTCAGACACCTCATATTTGACAAAGGGGCCAAGAAGACACAATGGAGGAAAGACATCTTCAGCAAGTGGTGTTGGCAAAACTGGATCAGTACTTGTAGAAGAATGAAATTAAACCCCTACCTCTCGCCCTGTACAAAAGTCAACTCCAGATGGATCAAAGACCTCAATGTGAAACCCCAAACTCTGAAGGCTATAAAAGAAAAAGTTGGCAACAACCTACAAGACATAAGCATAGAAAAAGACTTCCTAAATCAGACAGCAGCTGCACAAGAATTAAGGTTGACAACCGACAAATGGGACCTCATTAAATGCAAAAGCTTCTGGACATCAAAAGAAACAATCAAGGAACTAAAGAGAAAATCCACAGAGTGGGAGGAAACCTTCACCGCTGAAACATCTGACAAATCATTGATTTCCAGAATATATAAACTACTCAAAAAAACAAAGAAGAATGAAAACAAATGATCCGCTCAAAAGATGGAGCAAAGAGCTGAACAGAGACTTCACAAGTGAGGAATTAGAGATGGCTGAGAAACATCTTAAAAAGTGTTCAACATCACTAACAATTAAAGAAATGCAAATTAAAACTACTTTAAGTTATAATTTCACTCTGAAAAGACTGGCTAGGGTCAAGGAAACAAATGATACCAAGTGCTGGAGAGGTTGTGGGGAAAGGGGAAGACTCATCCACTGCTGGTGAGAATGTAAACTTGTACAACCACTATGGAATGCAGTGTGGAGAATCCTTAAAATGAGCCTGCCACCTGACCCAGTCATACCACTCCTGGGTATATACCCACAAGACTCATCTTATTGCAGAGATACATGCACAGCCATGTTTATTGCAGCTCTCTTCACAATAGTGAAGAGCTGGAACCAATCCAACTGCCCCTCAACTGAGGAGTGGATAGAGAAAACGTGGTACATCTACACACAATGGAGTTCTACAAAGTGGTAAAGAAAGATGACATCATGAGCTGTGCTGGTAAATGGATGGGGCTAGATGACATCATGCTAAGTGAAGTAACACAGTCCCAGAAAATCAAATGACAAATGGTATCCCTCATCTGTAGATGCTAGCGCTAAGCCAATTACCTAATTGTATGGCAAACTGAACAACATTAATGTGATCTGAAAACAACTGTGCTCTTATATTTTGAATCCCTTAAAAATAAATAAATAAATAAATAAATAAGGTGTAAATTGACTTATTAGTGTATAAAGGTCCGTTTTTGTATACACTCATATATAATTAACCTCCATACAATATGTACATCATAAAATGTCATTAGAAATGAGCAGTGTGTTAGCAGCGAACAATTTTTGTCACTCAACTACCTTGCTCCCAATATTTCCTCTCAATAGAGTAGATGCTGTCAAAACATAGAGCCAGGCACCTTTAACCCTACCATATAGGAAGAAGAAGGAAATGGATCTCTGTGAGCTAGAAGCCAGCCTGATCTACAAAGTGAGTTCCAGGACAGCTGTGGCTACAGGGAGACCCTGTTTCAAACAGACAAAAACCTTACAAGGTAAATAAATATACACAAGAGTTACGCTATAACCATTATCTTGGAAATAGAAAATATTAAAGTGTCAAATGAATTGTGATTTAAGAGAGAAATAATGACATTTTATCCTATGTTTGTAGCAGATAAAGAAAGATGAAAACTTCAAGTGAAACACATGAAGGAAGATGGTTAAGGCTTTAAATTAACCTAAGCTAAGAAAGAGTAAAACTTACCCAAAGGGGATTGAGTATTCTTCTGAAGACTGGGGTTTGAGTTTACAAAATAGTACAAATATCAGCAAAATATTTTCATCAATTTCTAGGTCATGACACTTTACAAAGTTCATATGATCCTGCGTGACTATATGTATAATCATTGGTATAGTTAAAAATATTTATGGATGTGCCTATTTTGCTTTTCCAAATGCTTCAAATTCCATTTTAAAGGTCCTAATGTTATTCCAATTTGATTTATTTCTATTAAGCTCAACATTAGAAAAATGTCAGTTCTCCAAAACTTAATGATTACATTGAATTGTATTACAAAATTTCTGTGATCAATTTATGGAGTTAGATAATATAAAGATAACATTCACATATAAAATTATATACAATAAACTTAAAATATATGAAAAACATATGAGAAGAATCTTATACCAGGGAAAAGATCATGTGATAAAACTTCTGTAACTACTGCATCATGATACTTGTGGAAGAATAGAGAAATGGGACTGAAGAGACAGGTCAGTGGTTAAGGCAGCATACTACTCTTGGAGAGGAACTGTGTATGGTTCTCAGCACACACTTTAGAGAGTACCTGACTAGCTTGGGTCAGCCAAATCCTACCACCATGTCCATCCCCCTAGCTTTGTGGCTGCCTGAAATCTCACTGCTTCACAAGTCCACTCTTTACTAAGAAACAGTCCATTCTGTTCCCCTAATGCTTATTGGTGGTGGTACTAACAGTGGTGGCACTGTTATCTAGGGAGTAATCAACAGCTACCTAATTAGACTTAAAGCCCAGCCAATGAAGGTGAACTGATGGGTGCCACTGTAATTGTAGCCAAATACACGTGTGGAGATGACACATGTATCCTAAAGAAAACCCTAGCTCTGTCATATCTCCAGACAAATGATATTTCTTACCATAAGCTAAACACGGATCCTTATATTTATTGACAAGCATACCATACAACACTCATTAAGGAAGCTTCTTATTGCAACAGATGGAGGTTACTGCATTGTTCCATATATGACTGAGAGATGACCAGTCCAGGGCGACACATCTACAGTTGAAACGCTACCCCTAAGTCTCATGGAACAAAGCAGAACCAAGTGTAGAGAGAAAATTAATGCGTTCCTCAATTCTCACGAGTGCAGCTTCCTTATACAACAGAGTGCAATGCACACAGAAGGCCACAATTAGCAAAGTTTTAAAGAGACTGAAGATTGTGTATACCTGGGTAGGACTCCTGCATTGAACCTCACCCACCCATGGCTCAGGAAACATTTTGGGAGGTTGTGGTGTAGTGGAGATTGTCAGGGCCAGGGCTTGCTCATGAACACAGAGGAGCAGAGGATTTCAGTCCACTGGACGATTGCACTCGAGAATTTTGGGCAATGGTGGCATTGAGCATGGGACCCATGCCAAGTCAACTGCACAAGGATACAGATGTGAGGAGAGAAATGCGTAACAAGCCAACACTAGCCTAAGAAATATTGCAGACCGATTGTTACTGGGTAAGGAACTGCACACCTTACGTATGATCTCTGATGGGCTGACTAGACTGCAGTGGATGAAATTTCACTTAAGGACATCTGGATGCAAATGCTTAACTAGGTAAGTCTTACCATATATGGTGGAATACATGAGGTCTGGAGGGGGATTGGGGGGGCAAGGATGGGAGAGTGGGTCTATACTTGATTGAGAACAGTAAAAAATACAAAAGCTTAATTAAAAAATTATACTAAAAATTTAACTTGCCCTAGTCAAAATAGGTTCCATAAAGGAAACCAGTAAAAAATGCTGGAGAAAATGTGGAAAAAGTGACTAATATGCGGGAAAAATCTGGAAGACAAATATCATATGACTTTGCACTACCTCCTTTCATATGTAGTATTTGGATTTAAATTTATATATTCACATGCATATATTTAAATAATAATTATTTTGTTATTGACACCGTTAGCTTCATTTTCTCCCTTCCCCCTTCCATTTTTCTACCAATTTCTATACTCTACACAAGCAGTGATATACATGTATGTATGTCTGTGTGTATGTCTATAAAGGACACAAAGAAACCCAGCATCATGTGCACTATGCTAAAAATTAAAAAATGAGACAAACCTAGATTTACATAAATTAGGGAAAAAAATGTCAGAGGAGGAATCATCATATGTGTCAAGATTGTGAAGTCCAGTTCCGATGGAGGAACTGTTTCCCTGGATGAGACTAATGATAAATGAAGACCAAATTTCATGGGGTATAATGAATGGGATCTTGGAACTCAAGTAGAGAAGTCCTAGAATAACACATCAAATTCAAACAAAATTTGAAATGAACTTATAACTACTTCAGCAATATTAACCTCCCTGATTTGGTAAATTCATAGTTTTATAAAAATGTCTACACTAGGGTAATATGGGTGAGCACTTTCTTAAAAGTCTAAAACTATTTCAGAAAAATAGAGGGATGAAAAGAAGACAGGCATGGAGTCACACATTTGCAATCCTTGCACTAAAGAGGCAGAAGCAGGAGGATCATGAAGTTTCAGGCCAATGTGCAACTGACTACATGGAAATATTGTTTTAAAAAAATTCTGTACCTTAAACAGTCCATTGATTGAAAAGAAGTCACACACAACAGACAGGCAATTATTTGCTCTTCATATGTGAAAGCATTTAAATATTAATAAAATACTGTAGAAATGGTAAGAAATATCTTCACAATTTAGTCGTTTTTGTTTTAAGAGGCTGACATATAAAAGTTAATGACAAGTAATATAAATTTTATTGACATAAGTTCTCACCATGTGTCTCAGAATGACAAAACTTGGAATCCTCTTACCACGGCGTTGGACGCCACCACACTGGGTACAGGTATATAAACCTTTGAAGAGGTGAAGGGACATATGGAGATGTTTAAAGAGAAAGTAGAAATGATTAGTCACATAATTGAATCTAATCACACCTCAGACTACACAGATGTCTCCATTAACCATGGAGAAGGAACTATTGAGGATCCCAGCTACATCCCAGATTAAGCCCTCAACCTTGAGTCTAGGTCATTTAGCCCCAAACTACTTCAATTAAAAAAAAATAATAACTGTTAAGGGTTTACCTTTGTGGGAGGGTGAAGAAAATCTTCTGACTTTAGGACATCAGGGGTGGTAGCCACTCAGTTTTTGGGAGAGGACCTCCTAGAGGTACACACCATCTTATGTGGTGACTGCCCTTACTCTGGTACTTTTGAAACTTATAACGAGGCTGGAGGATTCTGATTGGCTGAGCTGGGGTCAGCTGACTTCTCAGTCCTTAAATCATTCTGTGCCATGCTCACTTGTGAAGCTTCTGAGGGTCGAATTACCACCAAATCCTGTTAAACTGCCTGTCCACCTGCCTCAATCTTCTTGACAAAAAATGACTCAATAATAAACCTGATTGTGACATATGCACTGCCTGTGTAGGGATGTTAAAAGGCCAGATCTCAACTGTAGTGAACTATTGGTTAGATTTTTCTTTTTTTTACAAAGTCATAAAAGCTTTTCACTGAAAAATCAGGAACCACTTCATACAAAACACTGTCGTATTTTACTGCCCCATTTTTGGGAGGCTGGAAGGGTTGTCTCATTCTTGTTTAAGAAAAATCTGGGTACTGTAAGGAAACAATGTTTCATAACAGAAAAGAAACTATGAAGATTCACATAAAACACTGGAAATGAGTCCCAAAATAGATGGGAAAGTATGTTCTGACCTGTTTTCATTTAAGCCATTGTATTGTTTATGAGGACATTTCACCAAGAACAGAATATGCATCCATGTAGGAGGACTACAGTCAATCGAGATGTAGATCATATTTCTTTAATGCCTTACATTCATCCCACACTACTTATTCTGTTCTCTATTTTTTATTTTCCACAGTATCATCTATTTGAATAAATACAATTGACTCATATCCTGTAAGATCTTTATTGTCTATCACCCATATAATAAGATACAAATTCCAGGAGTATAGATACATTTGACTATCTCTCATGTATTTATCTTAATTGCCAGCAACTGTGCTTGGTTCATTAGGTATCTAGATGTTTGTTGAATGAAAAAAAATAAACTTGTCTTGCAACACAAGCCTGCTTTTTATTCTCCTTCACTATATCATAGCATTACTGACATGCTATGCTGAGTTTACCTATAAAAGCCTTCCACTATAATCACCCTTCTCAGTCCACATTTCAAGTCTCATTATCAGATATGGTTTACTTTTCTTCAAATAATTTCATATATGATCATGTTGCTATCCTGTTCTGTTTTGCTGTGGTTTTCTTGCACATTTTTTTCTCTTACCCAAATCACTGATAACAATGTTTGCTTTATGGATATTTAAAATGGAGATACTAGGACTTTTCTGGTGGAGTTTTTGACATCCCTTGGGTAAGATATTATGTCATCTGCAAAAGGGGGTAGTTTGACCTCCTCTTTTCCAATTAGTACTCCTTTAATTTTCTTTCTTGTCTTATTGCTCTAGTGAGCATTTCAAGCACTACATTAAAAAGGAGTGGAGATAGGGGGCAGCCTTGCCAGGTTCCTGACTTTAAGGGGGAATACTTCTAATTTTGATCCATTTACAATGATGTTGGCTGTGGGTTTGTTGTATATGGCTTTACTTATGTTGAGGAATGTTCCCTCCTGTCCAATTCCCTCCAGAACTTTAAACGTGAAGGCATGTTGAATTTTGTCAAAGGCCTTTTCAGAATCAATTGAGATGACCATGTGGTTTTTGTCTTTCGGTCCCTTTATGTCCTTTATGACATTTAATGATTTACCTATGTTGAACCATCCCTGCATCTCTGTTATGAATCTGACTTAGTCATGTGTGGTGTCACTCCACTGTAGAAGTGGACTCTCGAACCCTGTGACTGGATTGCAGGGAAAAGGGAAGATGCAAGACAGCCACCAGCAGGTGCCCTAAACCACAGGGCCAAAGACTGACCACCTTTTCATTGCCCTCTTACCTAATCTAATCTAATCTAACAACTACACCAGGCAATGTCCTACTGGCACCCTGGGATCCTCCAGACTGTCGCCTGCTTGGCACTCTACAGTCTAATGCCAGACTGTTGCCTTTTTGGCCCTCTACAGTCTAATTTCCACCAAGGCATCACCACACATCACAGCTGGTGACCTGATGAGTCTTCATCCAGCTCCATGCCAGTTCCCAGAGGTGGTGGTCTACTTGACCCCCATCTAACTCACTAGCAACCGCCAACTCCCTGAGTTGGTTGCCTGATAGATTGCTGTCCAACTCACTGGTAACAACTACACAAGCCTAAAAGCCTCAAGGGCTAAGATTTACATGCACAAATAACTGCCGGTAGTCCCTGTCAGATGGTAAAAAGGACTTGTCTTTTTATTCACAGCATTCTGTTTTTTTTTATTATTATTTTATTTATTTCTGTATGTGTATGAATGTACTGTCTGCATGCAAGTTTGTGCACCCGTGTCATGCAATGCTGCAGAGGTCAGAAGAGGGTGTCAGATTCTCCTGGAACTGGAGTTCTCCTGGAATTGGAGTTTCAGATGGTTCTCAGCTGCCATGTGGGTGCTGGGGATCGAACCCGGGTCCTTTGTAAGAGCGGTCGGCGCTCTTAACCACTAGGCCATCTCTCCAGGCCTCAGCATTCTGTTTTTATACTCAGAGGGACATTATATCTCAGGACCTGGTTTCAGACCCTATGCCTCAAGTTCCATAGCATCAGGAGCAATAGCATCACAAGCACAAGAATTCCTGAGTGTCTTTGATCTCAAGGTGTCACAGGCTTGCTAATGCAGATGCAAATCCTGATTTAGGCCAGGTTTCATGTAAGCAGACAAGCAGGTAACTTAGCACAAAAGAAGCCACAGGTGGCTTCCTTTTTTTTCCCACAAAACTCATCCCATTGCAGAGATATGTGCAAACCATGTTTATTACAGCTCTCTTCACAATAGCAAAGAGCTGGAAGCAACCCGTCTTCCTCAACTGATGAGTGGATAATGAAACTGTGGTACATCTACACAATGGAGTTCTATGGAGCAGTAAAGAAAAATGACATCGGGCTGGAGAGATAGCCTAGCGGTTAAGAGCACCGACTGCTCTTGCAGAGGACCCCGGTTCAATCCCCAGCACCCACATGGCAGCTAAGAACCATCTGTAACTCCAATTCCAGGGGAACTCCAGTTCCAGGGGAATCTGAGACCCTCTTCTGACCTCCACGGCATTGCACGACATGGATGCTCAAACCTACAAGTAGACAGTACATTCATACACATACAAAAATAAAAATTAAATTAAAAAAAAGGAAGAGGAAACTTTATAAAAAAAAACAAATAAAGATGACATCATTAAATTTTCAGGTAAATGAATGGAACTAGGGAGCCATTATGCAAAATGAAGTAAAAAATATTCCCAGAAAAACAAAAGAGGTATGGTGTCCCTCGCTTATGGATCCTAGCACCAAATCCTTCTTTGTAAGGCAAACTGAGTAATTCTCTTTTACTTTTTTAGTAAATATAACACCTGATGATAATATAAAGAAAAGTACATTAAAACATACATCAACTTGCTATGTAATTTAGGAATGTAAAGTAATATTTCTTTTTACCTGCATGCAACTCTACTGTTAAAATGTGAATACTTAAACATGTTTTAGAATTAATCTATAGTTTATTTTCAGATGTCATAATTTTGGTATACATGTAGAGTGTATACATGCATATTTTGGAGTAATGTAAAATTAAAGGGAACAACAACAACAAAAAAGAGTCATTCAAAGAACTGACTGAAACAGTAAACTTTTGACCAAAACAGTAAACTTCTGGAGCAAAAATTTTTAAAAGACTGAGAAAAAGATGCAAGACATGTATGGCAGAATGCATGAGCCCTGGTGGAGTAGGGGGCATAGAAAATGGAGTGGATCTAAACTTGATTAAGAAATGTATGAAATGCACAAAAGTTCAATAATAAATAAATAAATAAATAAATAAATACATAAATAAATAAAATGGCGATACTGATTTAACAAGTCATGTGGGCTTATTCATAGTATTCTTCCAGAAAATGCAAACATAACAGCTCAGCAGAACAACATGGAATTGTTGAAATATAGAGATTATCACTGAGTACAAATTAAAATCCTGAGTTTAAAAAGTTTGTGTTCTCTTTTTCTACTTCTGGAAGATGTTTTGATTTTCACTTAGTCACCATCAACCTAAATACCAAAGTGATACCTCTATTAATATTAATTCTCAGAAAAATTATAAAGACAATATATACATTTAAAACATTATCAAAACAATTGCTACATTTTATTGAATGAAAGATAGCCTAAATTCATAAATTTTCCATAAATCTTCTTAAATACGTTTTCAACATTGAGAATTTTGAGACACTTGGTGTCTCAAATTTTTGCACAGGGTGAGAGTTAGGGGTTTAATTTTGTTCTTCTACAAATAGTGATCCAGTTTTGCCAGCAACATTTGCTGAAGATGCTCCTTCCTCCATTGAGCTTTTTTGGCCACTTTGTGGAATATGAGGGGAATAAAATTTTATGAGCTCAAGTTTGGATCTTCAACATGGTTCCATTGGTCAACGGGTCTGTTTTTGTGCCAGTACCAGGCTGTCTTTATGACTATAGCCCTGTAATATAGATTGAAGTCTGGTAAAGTAATCCTGCCTGTATTGCACTTTTCTTTTTTTCCCCCTTTATTTGTTTATTTTTTAAGGGATTCTAAAATATAAGAGCACAATTGTTTTCAGATTACATTGACTTTGCTCAGTTTGCCATACAATTAGATAATTGGTGCTAGCATCCACAGATGAGGGATACAATTCCTCGTTTGTTTCTCTGGGACTGTGTTACTTCACACAGCATGATATCTTCTAGCTCCAACCATTTACCTGCAAAGTTCATGATGTCATCTTTCTTTACCTTTGCGTAGAACTCCATTGTGTAGATTGTACCACATTTTCTCTATCCACTCCTCAGTTGAGGGGCACTTGGGTTGGCTCCAGCTCCATGCTATTGTGAAGAGAGCTGCAATAAACATGGCTGTGCATGTATCTCTGCAGTAAGATGAGTCTTGTGGGTACATACCCAGGAGTGGTATGGCTGGGTCAAATGGCAAGTTCATTCCAAGTCTTCTAAAGGTTCTCCACACTGCTTTCCGTTGTGGCTGTACAAGTTTACATTCCCAACAGCAGTGGCTGAGTGTTCTCTTTTCCCCACAACCTCTCCAGCACATGGTATCATTTGTTTTCTTGATCCTAGCCAGTCTTATTGGAATAAGATGATATCTTAAAGTGGTTTTAATTTGCATTTCCTTAATTATTAGTGACATTGAACACTTTTTAAGATGTTTCTTAGCCATCTCTAATTCCTCACTTGTGAAATCTCTGTTCAGCTCTTTGCTCCATCTGTTTTCTTTCTTCTTTGTTTTTTGAGTAGTTGACATATTCTGGAAATCAATGCTTTGTCAGATGTATCTGTGGGTTTTCTCTTCACTTCCTTGATACTTTTGATGTACAGTAGGTTTTGAGTTTAATGAGGTCCCATTTGTCAATTGTCGACCTTAATTCTTGCGCAGCTGCTGTCTGATATAGGGAGTCTTTTCCTATGCCTATGTCTTGTAGGTTGCTGCCAACTTTTTCTTCTACTGCCTTCAGAGTTTGGGGTTTCACGTTGAGGTCTTTGATCCATCTGGAGTTGACTTTTGTACAGGGTGAGAGGCAGGGGTTAATTTCATTCTTCTACCAGTGATGATCCAATTTTGCCAACACCATTTGCTGAAGATGCTATCTTTCCTCCATTGTGTCTTCTTGGCCCCCTTGTCAAATATGAGGTGTCTGAAATTGTATGTGCTCAAGTTTGGATCTTCAGTTTTGTTCCATTGGTCAAAAGATCTGTTTTTGTGCCAGTACCAAGTTGTTTTTATGACTGTAGCCCTGTAGTATAGTTTGAAGTCTGGTATAGAGATCCCCCCTATATTTTTCTTTTCAGTCAGGGTTGTTTTGTCTATTAGGGGTCTTTTGTATTTCCAAATGAAATTAAGGACTTTTTTCGTCAAGCCTGTGAAGAAACCCTTGGGGATTTTAATTGGAATTGCATTAAATCTATACAAGAGTTTGGGTAGAATGGACATTTTTATTTTATTAATTTTCCCAATCCATGAGCATGGGAGGTCTTTCAATCTTCTGATGTCTTCTTCAATTTCCTTCTTCAGGGGTTTAAATTTTTTTGTTGTAGAGATCTTTAGTTTCTTTGGTTAGGTTTGTTCCTAGGTATTTTACTGTTTTTGAGGCTATTGTGAGTGGGAAGTTCTCCTTGAATTCCTTCTTCAGTTTCTTGTTGGTGTAAAGAAAGGCTACTGATTTTTCTAGGTTAATTTTGTATCCTGCCGCTTTACTGAAATTCTTTTTTTATGTGTATGAATGTACTGTCTGCATGTATGTTTGTGCACCCATGTCATGAAATGCCATGGAGGTCAGAAGAGTGTGTCAGATTCCCCTGGAACTGGAGTTCTCCTGGAATTGGAGTTACAGATGGTTCTCAGCCATATGTGGGTGCTGGGGATCTAACCCAGGTCCTCTGCAAGAGCAGTTGGCTGGCACTCTTAACCACTAGGCTATCTCTCCAGCCCCATACTGAAATTCCTAACCTTTTCTAGGAGTTTTCTGGTGAAGTTTTTAGCATCCCTTAAGTAAACAATCATTTCCTCAGCAAAAAGGGATAACTTGACTTCTTCTTTTCCAATTAGTACTCCTTTAAGTTCCTTTTCTTGCCTTATTGTCCTAGAAAGTGTTTCAAGCACTATATTGAAGAGGAGTGGTGATAGGGTGCAGCCCTGGGGAGTTCCTACTTTGAAAGGGAATGCTTCTGTCATTTCCCCATTTAGGATGATATTGGCTGTGGGTTTCCTGTATATGGCTTTGATTACATTGAGGAATGATCCCTCCTGTCCAATTCCCTCTAGGACTTTAAGCATGAAGTGATGATGGATTGTGTCAAAGGCTTTTTCTGCATCAATTGAGATTATCATAAGTTTTTTGTCTTTCAGCCCATTTACATGCTTGATGATGTTTATTGATTTTTGTATGTTGAACCATCCCTACATCTCTGGTATGAATCCAACTTGGTCATGATAGATGATCTTCTTGATGTGGGTCTGTATGTGATTTGGCAGTATCCTGTTTAGAATTTTGGCAAAAAATTTTTTTGGTAATAGAGTGGTGCTGGCTTCATGGAAGGAATTTGTGAGAATCCCCTCTGTTTGTATCCTTCTAAACAATTTGAGTAATAATGGTTGTACGTCTTTTTGAATGTTTTATAGAATTCTGCCATGAAACTGTCTGGGGCTGGGCTTTTTTTTAGTTGGGAGGTTTCTTATTACATCTTCAATTTCTTCATATATTATAGGTCTGTTTAAGCTGTCAATCTCTTCTTGGTTGAGCTTTGGTGATTCCCAGGATTTCAGATATTCATCCATTTCTTCTAGCTTTTCAAACTTAGTAGAGAAAAGGTTTTTGAAGTATTCCCATATGATTGTCTGGATCTTTTCCTTGTCTGTTGTGATATTTCCCTTTTCATCACAGATTGTATTGATTTTGAGTTGTTCCTTCATTCTTTTGGTTCACTGGGCTAGAGGTCTGTGTATCTTGTTTATTCTTTCAAAGAACCAACTTTTGGATTCATTGATCTTTCGTATTGCTGTCTTTTTTTCTATTTCATTGATTTCTGTTCTGATTTTTGTTATTTCTTCCTGTCTGTTGCATTTAGGGTTCTTTTTTTCGAATGTAGGCAACCAGGGCTATAAACGTCCCTCTTAGGACTGCTTTTAATGTATCCCATAAGATTTTTTTGTGTTTTATTATCATCGTCATTCAGTTCTGGGAAGGCTTTTATTTCTTTCTTTATCTCTCCCTTGACCCATTCATTATTCAGGAGTGTATTGTTTAGTCTCCATGTATTCTTGTAGATAGTAGGGCTTATCCAGGTGTTGATAATGAGCTTTATTGCTTTGTGGTCTGATAGAATGCATGAAATAATTTCAATCTTTTTGTATTTGTGGAGGTATTTTCTGTGTCCCAGTATGTGGTCGATTTTGGAGAATGTTCCATGGGGTGTGAGTAGAAAGTGTTTTTTTTTTTTTTTTTTTTTTGTTGCTCTTTCTGTTCTTTTTTTTAATGTAGGCACCCAGGGCTAGAAATTGCCCTCTTAGGACTGCTTTTAAAGTATCCCATATGTTTTGTTTTGTTGTATTGTCATTTTTGTTTAGTTCCAGGAATGCTTTTATTTCTTTCTTATGTCTTTCTTGACTCATTCATTATTCAGGAATATGTTGTTTAGTTTCCATGTGTTCTTGTAGGAAGTAGGGTTCATTCTGATATTGATATTGAGCTTTATTGCAATGCAGTCTGATAGAATGCATGAAATTATTTCAATGATTTTTGTAGAGGCTTTTTTCTATGTCCCAGTATGTAGTTAATTTTGGAGAATGGAGAATGTTCCAAGGGGTGCTGAATAGAAAGTATATTCTCTGGTGTTTGGGTGGAATGTTTGGTAGATGTCTGTGAGGTTTATTTGGTGTATTGTATTGTTCAGTTCTAATGTCTCTCTATTCTTTGTCCCACTGACATATCCAAAGGGCTCAGTGGGGTATTGAAGTCCCCCACTATTAGTGTGCTGGGATTAATCTGTGCCTTAAAGTCTTGCAGGATTGTGTTTATAAAGTTTTGTGCACCAGAGTTTGGTGCATATATATTTATTATTGTGAAATCTCCATGGTTAATTGCTCCTTTGATAAAGATGTAATAGCCCTGTTTTTCTCTTCTGATTAGTTTTACTTTGAGGTCTATTTTGTCTAATATTATAATAGCAACTCCTGCTTACTTTTTGGTGTCATTTACTTGGAATTTACTTGAAATATTTTTTTCCATTTTTTTCACTTTCAGTTGGTACCTATCCTTGGGGGTGATATGTGTTTCCTGTAGACAGCATATAGATTGATTCTGTTTTCTAATCCATTCTCCAAGTCTATGTCTTTTGATTGGGGAACTTAGACAATTAATATTTAAAGTTATTATTGAGAGATATGCATTGCTTCTTTTCACCTTATTTTCTGTTTCCATTCTTCATCTAGGTTTGTATTTTCATAGTTATAATTTTATTAATTTCTCTTTCTCACTGGGGTTATTTGCTCCTTTCCTCTGTCCTTTGAATTGCTTTGAGTATTTTCTGAAGGGTTGGTTTTCTGGACATGTGGTCTTTCATCTTATTTATGTCATGAAATATTTTTCTTTCTCTTTCATCAATAATCGACATTTTTCCTGGGTATAGTAACCTGGGTTGGAACCTATAGTTGTGTAGTGCTTGGAATACTTTGGTACACATTCTTCTGGCTTTCATGGTTTGCACTGAGAAGTCAGCTGTAATTCTGATGGGTTTCCCCTTATATGTAACTTGTTTTTCTCTTATGGCTTTCAGTATTGTGTCGTTGTTTTGGGCATCTTATGTTTTAACTATGATATGGCATGGGCCGTTTCTTTTCTGATCTTGTCTATTTGGTATTCTATGTGCTGCTTGTGTTTGTATGGCTTTGTCTTTTTTCAGTTTGGGGAAATTTTCTTCTATTATTCTGTTGACGATTTGATCAATTCTCTTGTCTTGGGATTCTTCTCCTTCCTCTATCCCTATGATGTGGAGGTTTGGTGTTTTCATAGTGTCTCACAATTCCTGATTGTTCCATACTTGCATTTTTATTTTAATTTTCCTATTCTTTTTTTGAGCATTTTAGGTCTTCCACTTTATCTTCCAGTGTCGATATTCTATTTTCTCTTCCTCCAATCTGTTCCTGAGGCTTTCTCCCATTCTTTCCTGTTGATTGAGTATTCAATTTCCTTTTTCATTTCATCCTGTGATTTTGTTAATATTTCCATTTCCTTTTGGAGCTTGTCATTCTCTTCTTGTAGCTCCTTGCTTCACTGGTTTGTTTCCTTTTTCATTTCAGCTTGGTATCTTTTCAGTGTTTCCACTTCCTTCTGCGGCTTGTCATTCTCTCCCTCTAGTTCCTTCCTGAGTTTGTCATTCTCTCCCTTTAGTTCTTTGATTTGTTCTTTACCTTCCTTGATTTCTTTGAGTATCTCAAAGAATTCTTTGAGATTCTTTGAGATTGTTCTTCTAAGATCTTTGTCTTGGGTTGCATCCAGAGAAATCTGATTGTAGGAATCGTTTATAAGACTGGT
Source organism: Rhizomys pruinosus (assembly GCA_009823505.1). Lineage (NCBI taxonomy): Eukaryota > Metazoa > Chordata > Mammalia > Rodentia > Spalacidae > Rhizomys > Rhizomys pruinosus. The sequence goes on along the minus strand of VZQC01003774.1, from coordinate 453,000 downwards.
AGAGTTTGGTGTGGATTTATTCTGTGTTTTTCCCATGTTGTTTTTTGTTGTGGTTGGTTTTTTTTGGCATATGGGTTTGTTTGTTGTTTGTACTCTGATGCAAATCTCAACTGTTTCTTTGCTGTTATGGAGACTTGCTTTGTTGGTTTCCTTCACATGCGTTCTTTGACTTCTTGTTTATGGAGGGCTTGCTGGCCTAGCTTTCAGGTTTTCACTTTTGGTCATACATAGGAAGGTCCAGCAAACTCTTCCTTTTCTGTTATGACAGCTCTCCAGAAATTGGATAGTGAATATCAAGGTCAGTTCACCACTGAGCACTGTGCTCACTTGGGTTTCTTGTGGCCAGTTCCTTCAGATTGTGTGTGAAACTTCGTGTGCTGGGACTGGAGTTGTGGTAGGAATTTTTCTCTTCTACTTCTTTAAGCCTTGGACCCACTACCTCTGTTCCCACTGGGACACACACCACAGCTGGAGCTGGGGGTGGGTGTGGAGGTTGGGCATGGTTTGCTCCCTTGGCCCATGCCTAACACCCTGTGTGTCCCGCTGACAGCTAGGTAACTCCGTCCACCTATGCTGATTGCACAGGAGGGGTGTAGTGTTTCTCCTGGGTGCTAAGACCCAGGTCACTGGAACTGGATGCCTGAGCAGCTCCAGCACACCTATCCATGTGCTTCCTGCCCCCCACCCCCACCCCCGGGCATCTAGTTGGCAGTTGGCTAACTCGGTCCATGCTAATCAATAAAAATCATTTTAAAAACATCAGTGACCACTTATTGAAAGCCAGTCATATGTAAATTTCCATGGTTTTGTAATATATTAGCAAAGACTCTTCTGAGATTTCTTATAGTTAACCGAATTTGGAAGGCTACAGGGTTGCATGATTTGGAAGAGGGAGGGTGAGGAGATAAGTGTGTAGAAATTTTCTGCCTACGTTTGGAGAAGAATGTGGGCAAAATAGTGAAGCTGTCTCAAAAACAAAAAGCTATCCAAAATGACCTTCAATACTGGAAATGTGCCCTGCACAAAAGAAAACTGAGAGGCCATTTATACCATTTAAATTTGCTTTTCATAACCATACTACCCCCTTCCTCATTGCACCTTCCCATATCCCCCCCAACTGGAATTCATACATTCTTTTATTTGTGTAAAGGCTTATTTTGTCAAGGTAATGCCCCAAAATGTCCCTCAGTGTAAGGTCATCCACAGTGTTCTAAGTCAGCCTGTCTAGAGTCCCTCTCTTTAAGGTCAGGTCTTCCACCAGTATTATTCAGTGGTCAATAATTCTTCGAATGAGATTGGAATGTGCTGTCCATTTCCAGAGTTCTATTCCTGGTTGTTTTCTGCTTGAGTTTGCTTGGGTCTTGTGTATGCTGACACTATTGCTGTAGGTTCATATGAGCAAGGTCCCAGGAATCTGTAGGACTCTACTTTCATATGGTCATGCACCTCCTCCCTGGCTCATACAATCTTTCTGCCCTCTCTTCCACATTGGTCCATGAGTCGTCAGGTGGAGTTTAATATAGGTGTCCTGTCCAAAGACCCATACTCTGCAGAACATTATTCTCTCTGCGTTTTCCATTTGTGATTTTTTTTGTGCCTTGCCCTCTGTTACATGAGAGAGCTCATTGATGAGGACTGATTGATGAATTAGTTTTCTCATCACCTCTTCTATATTTCAGGAGCCTTAGTTGTAGATGTTGTATCATTGATGTGCCACTTAGGCTTGGGGAATTCATGGACATTCCTTGTGCATGACCAATAGTGGAACTCTGTATTAATCTTTGTTGCAAAAGAAAATTCTTTGATGAGTGGAGACTAGGGTACTTGTCTATAAATATAAGGACCCATATTTTGCACATAGTAGTTGCATTTGTCTACAGATTTGACAGACTTGGGGATTTCTCTAAGATCTATGACCTCCCCAGCCATGTGTACTTGACTATGATTCCAATACCATAAATGAGTTTCCTTCCACTAAGTGGACTTTAAGTCCAATTAGTTAGCTGTTGATTACCCTCTAGATAAAAGTGCCACTACTGCACCAATGTCATTTGCTATCCCAGTCATTGATGTAGTTATTAGGCCTTAAAGCTGGGCATAGACTATAGACTGATGAGCTCCCTCAGCAGCTTGCGTAGTGCTCTGCAAAGCTGTAAGAGCTAGTCTTCAGGGGAAGTAGCTTCCAGAGAAGTTTTCAGCTCCTTTATTCCAAATCCTGTGTCTGAATTATGTCCTGTCTTCAGCAATAGGGTCTTAATTTCAAGTTCTTGCAGGCAATGAAGGGCTGTGGAAAAAGCCTATGTGATTTTGTGAGTCTTTTGGACTACCCTGGCCAACAACTCAAAGGAAGATTTTCAGTGTCTGGCATTGTTACTTGTTATGTAGTCCTCATCTATATACATGGACTTATGTAGAAAGATTATACTTGTAATTTGCCAGTCAGTATGTTTTGGAAATAATTTATTATTTTTATTTTATTTTATGTGTATGAGTGTCATGCTTGCATGTATGTAAGTGCATCATGTGCATGCAACACCCACAGAGTCAAGAAGATGGCATCAGATCCTCTGGAACTGAAGTTATGGACAGTTTTTGGCTGCCATGTGGGTGCTGAGAATTGAACTCAGGTCCTCTGGAAGAACAGCAGGTGTTTTTAACAGTGACTCATCTCTCCAGACCCTGAAGTAATATTTTAATTAGGTGAAGGATAATTGAAATGTTACATTGTAAAGAAACTTTTCTTTAAAAATGCCAGGAAGTGATAATTGCATAGTCTGTTCTCCCTCTCTGAAATGAAAGCACATTAGACAAACTTAACATCAGCTAATATTAAGATGAACCCTCAATAGTTAAAACAAATTGAAAAGCTAGATTGTACTGAAGGTAACCTGGGGTGGTAAGATGATAAAGTGGTTAATAAGTGTCTCTATTGAGGCACTGCTTGGTGCAGATTGAACAACAGAGAAACTTAAAAACGTAAGGTGTTATCCATTCATCCACTGACATTAGATACATTAGGCTGATTTCTTAACTTAGCTATCACGAAGAGTTCTGTAATAGACACATATGCAAGTGTCTCTGAAGGATGTAGACTTAAAGTACTTTGGGAATAGACCAGGAGTAGACTTTTATTTAGCCATTAACATGAGCCAAATTATGTTGCATGCTGTAAAAGAGATACACCTGAAGATAATCATATGAAATGAAGCAAGTCAGACTGGGAAAGGCAAACATTATATCTTCATTCATTTGTGGAACATAGATTGTGCGTGTGTGTGTGTGTGTGTGTGTGTGTGTGTGAGTGTGTGTGAAAGTATAGTAGAATCAGGACTCAGGTAATGAAGCACAATACTGAATAGAAGAGAGGGGAAAGACAGAAGTTAGGTGGTGAATATGGTGAAAGTGTATGATATGCTTTTATGAAAATAACTTTATGAAGATGTTTCATTAAGCATAATAAATAATATGACAATACAATATGTATTTAAAAGAGCAATAAAATGACTCTTGAAAAATGGGAAAATATGTTTTATGTTAACATTATTTCTTTTTATCACATTTCCCAAATAATATTTAAAAGTAACTATTTGCTAGCTCATTTAAAGATTTTAAAGAATGTAATAATTGGAATTTTGCACGTTTTTCTGGAATCTTGATATATTTTTCTCTATACTTTGATGCAACAAATATAGTCCAATGTAAAGTGATCAATAGATTATTTAGTTGGAACAAACAATGCTCATTGTCAAAACAATGACAAATATGATTAGACCCATCTCTTGTAAAGTAAAATATGATTTCCCTTTTCAGTTAAAATAAATGCATAAATGATTGCCTGAGCTATCATCCTTCTGGATCTTAAATGTATACTGTTCAGGCTACAGAATGACTTCAAGGCCAGCCTGGGTAATTTAGCAAGACTGTCTCTATTTTTTTTACTAAATGTAAATAATCTGGGATATACCACAGTCGTAGAAATCTTGCCAAGCATGTGTGAGGCTCTAGGTACCTCAAAAGGGGGCAAATATTGCCCAAATTGAGTTGGGGTTTCTTACCCTCTTTCCCATGCCCAGTCTAGGATTCTGTCTGGTTTTAGCTTGCATAGGACTTGTGCATGTTGTCATTGCTGTGAGTTCATATGAATCACTGAACAGCTGTCCGGAAGAATCTGTTTCCTTGTGGTCATCCACCTCCTCTGGCTCTTACAATCTTTCAGCCACCTTTTCCATGATGATCCCTGAGTCTTGGGAGGCAGAGCTTTAAAATAGGCATGCTCCTCATAGATAAGCATTCTGTGGCCTCTTCTTCTCAGCACATTGAACAATTGTGGGTTTCTAGTGAATGGTGAGAATTGCATCCATCCTATGTATACAGGCTGCATTAATGATGTGTCACTTAGGGTAAAGCCACAGGGATAAATTTATTCTCTGTGTTTGACCAGGCCTGTACCTCGTAATAGTCTCCACATTTTGCACAAAGATGTGCCTTACAGGGATGGGAGTATTGGTGGTCCCAGAGGATGGACCCATAATAAAGAACATTTAGAGATGCAAATCAGACTCCATAGACTGTATAACTAAAATCACCATCTGTATTAGATGAGGCTCAAATAATAACCGTATGTCTTGGAGGGAGGAAAAATGTTACTTTGGGTAGGAAAAATGTTGCTTTGGGGAGGAAAAATGTTGCTTCTTGGAGGAAAAAATTTGCTTTTGTGAGGGAAAATGTTGCTTTCGTATCTATGTCTTGGGGGGGAATGTTATCTTTCTGTCAATATATCTAGGCTATTGGCAAAGCCACCTATTATCTGTCTACTGGTTCTCCTGCCCCAACCCCAAGTCCCTCTAGGAGCTACCCCCAACCCTCAAGCCACCTGAATACTCCCTTCTGTTAGGACCAATCTCCACATTATGAGGTCTGTTTCCCAGTTCGTTAAAAAACTGAGTTAATAATCTCAGCCCAAAGTGTCCTAGTCCGGTATCAGGACATCCCTGAGTATCCCCTGAAGAAAAAAATAACAGCACTGAATGTGACAAAATGACCTTTTTTACTAAAAAAGAAACGGGAGAGCTGTGGGCATTCCATTTGGCTGGAGCACTTAGGAAGTCAGATTCAGAGACCCTGACAACTTCCAGGGAGAAGCTGGCAGCCCCTAGCACTTAGAGGCTGGAGGCCCTGATGATTTTCTGTTCTCCAATGGATAAAACCTACATGGTGGCTCTGCCTTTGATGCTTTGGGGAAACATTGTCACATTCCTGTAGTGATTTGGGGAACACACCTCAGTTTGAGTTAGCTAGCACCCTGTATATGCTGTAAATTCCTGTATGTCCCCCATCCCCTCCTGGCTCCTGCCTGAGCCCTGGCAACCATGCTGAGGAATGAATGGTTTGATTGCGGGAACATAGAGGAAGAAATGGCAACACTCACTGGGCCCTTTGGATAGGTCAACTGAACAAAAAATACGGAGAGACATCTGAACTGAACAATACAATACACCAAATGGACTTCACAGACATCTACCAAATATTCCACCCCAAAACTAGAATATACTTTCTACTCAGCACACCAAGGAACATTCTCCAAAATCAACCACATACTGGGATACAGAAAAAAAATCAACAAATACAATAGAATTGAAATAATTTCATGCATTCTATCAGACCATAGTGCAATAAAGCTCAACATCAACACCAGAATAAGCCCTAGTAACTACAAGAATACATGGAAACTAAATAACACACTCCTGAAACAAAGTAAGAAATAAAAGCACTCTTGGAACTAAATGAAAAAGATAATATAACACAGCAAAACCTATAGGACACCTTAAAAGCAGTCCTAAGAGGGAAATTTATAGCCATAAGTGTGGACATTAAAAAAAAAAAAACAACAGAAAGGGAACAATTAAACAATCTAACACTGCAGCTGAAAACATTTGAAAGACAACAACAAATGAAACCTAAGCCCAACAGACAGGAAGAAATAACAAAAATCAGAGTGGAAATCAATGAAATAGAAACAAAGAAAATAATACAAAGAATCAATGAAACCAAAAGCTGGTTCTTTGAAAGGATAAACAAAATAGACCTCTAGCCCAGTTAATGAAAGAAAGAAAGAAAGAAAGAAAGAAAGAAAGAAAGAAAGAAAGAAAGAAAGAAAGAAAGAAAGAAAGAGCAACTCCAAATCAAGAGAAATTGTGATGAAAGGGGAAACATCACAACAGACAACAAAAAGATTCAGGTAAGCATACAAGAATACTTCAAAAACCTATTCTCTACTAAATTTGAAAACCTAAAAGAAATAAATGAATATCTGAAATCCTGGGAATCAACAAAGCTTAACCAAGAAGAGATTTACAGCTTAAATAGACCCATAATATATGAGGAAATTGAAAATGTAATAAAAAAACCTCCCAACTAAATATACCCAAGCCCAGATGGTTTCATGGCAGAATTCTATAAAAAATATGAAGATGACTTACAACCATTATTACTCAAATTGTTCAGAAGGATACAAACAGAGGGAAATCCCCCAACTTCCTTCTATGAAGCCAACATCACTTTAACACCTTAACCTGGCAATGATACCACCAAAAAAAGAAAACTATATCCCCATCTCATTAATGAACACAGATGCAAAAAATCTGAACAAAATACTTGCAAACAGTATACAGATACACAACAAAAAGATCATGTATCATGACCAAGTTGGATTCATACCAGAGATATAGGGGTGGTTCAAATTATGTAAATCAATAAACATCATAAAACAGATAAATGATCTGAATGACAAAAACCAGACAATCATCTCAATTGATGCAGAAAAAGCCTTCAACAAAATTCAGCATCCTTTCATGGTTAAAATCCTAGAGGGAATTGGACTGGAGGGAACATTCCTCAACATAATTAAAGCCATATACAACAAACCTACAGCCAACATCATTCCAAATGGGGAAAAATTAGCATTCCTTTTAAAGGAAGGAATGTACTAAGGCTGCCCCCTATAGCCATTCCTCTTCAGTATAATGCTTGCTAGGGAAATAAGACAAGAAAGGGAAATTAAAGGAATACTAATTGGAAAAGAGGAAGCCAAACTATCCCCTTTTATAGATGACATAATAGTTTATCTAATGAATGTTAAAAACTCCATCAGCAAAAAAAAAAAAAAAAAAAAAACTCCACCAGCCTGGACACTCATTTGATCAACTTGATTGAACATACAAGCACCCCCCTGCTGGATGGTGGGACCAAGGGGTTGTGTGGGTTTGGACACAACTGCTTGCAAATTGGTTTTACATGAAGGATGCTTGTACTCATAAATTATCACTTATTGCTAAAAAATGAAAAAAAACTGAGAGAAAGATGCAGGACAGTTATGGCAGAATGCATGATCTGGGAAGGGGTGGGGTGGGGTGAGGGGAAGAGAAAGGGAAATATGCCTGAACTGAATTGGAAAATGATGTGTGAAATAAACAAAGCATCAAAAAAAAAAAAAACTCCACCATAAAACCCCTGAAAATGATTAAGATTTTCAGTAAAGTGGTGGGATTCAAAATTAACCTAGAAAAAGCAGTGACCTTTCTTTACACCAACAACAAGCAACTGGAGAAGGAATATAAGGAGACCTTCCCACTCACAATAGACTAAAAAAATACCTATGAACAAACATAACCAAAGACTCCAAAGAACTCTACAATGGAAATTTTAAACCCTTGAAGAAGGATACTGAAGAAGACATCAGAAGATGGAAAAACCTCCTATGCTCATGTATTAGAAAAACTAATATAATAAAAATGTCCATTCTACCCAAATTAATATACAAATTCAATGCAATCCCAATTAAAATCCCCATGAGTTTCTCACAAACTTAGATTAAACATCCTTAAATTCACATGGAAAAAACAAAAGACCCCAAATAGCCAAAGCAACCCTGAGCAAAAAGAGCAATACAGGGGAGATCACTATATAAGACTTCAAACTATGTCACAGGGCTATAGTCATAAAAACAGCCTGGTCCTGGTACAAAAGCAGGCCCATAGACCAATGGAATAAAATTGAAGATCCAACCATGAGAATATACAATTTCACCGACCTCATATTTGACAAAGAGGCCAAGAAGACTCAATGGAGGAAAGACAGCATCTTCAGCAAATATTATTGGCAAAACTGTATCGCCACTTACAGAAGAATAAAATTAAACCCCTACATCTCACCCTGTACAAAATCAACTCCAAATAGCTCAAGCAACCCAAGTGTCAAACAATGAGTGCATAAAGAAAATGTGGCACATCTACACAGTGGAGTTCTATGCAGCGTTAAAGAAAAATGATAACATGAACTTTGCAGGGAAATGGATGGAACTATAAGCCATTATGCTAAGTGAAATAATACAGTCCTGGGAAAACAAACAATAAATGGTATCCCATTTTGCATATATATATATATATATATATATATATATATATAATATTATATATATATATGAGCAAAACAATTTGGAAGGAACAACAACAACAAAAGGACTGGGTCAAAGAACTGACTGAATCAGTAAACTTCTGCCCCAAACAGTAAACCTCTGTACAGAAAAACTTTTAAAAGATGGAGAAAAGGATTCAAGATATGTATGGCAGAATGCATGAATTTGGGTGGGGTAAGGGGCATGGAAAGGAAAATGAATCTAAACTGGACTGAGAAATGTTGTATGAAATGCACAAAGCTTTATAAAAATATTTTAAAAAGAAAACCAGGTATCTCTATAGCTATACTTTTGGGGATCCTTTAGATAAACCTCCAGAGTGCTGAAATTAAAAGACTGTGTTACACCAAGTTAATTTTCAAAGAGAGGTCAAAGTAGGGAGGCCATGGGTAAACACTCCTGTATACTGGATGGCTTTGAGAGGATGACTACAGGATGACTAAAATTTAGCTAAATTAATGCCCCTCATTCATGGTTTGGTGCAAAAATTTGGCACAAATAGATTGAATTTTCCTATGCTATGTTAGACCTGGTTTATGTTTAATCTAACACCTCATGCCAATGTCTAAGTGCTTTACAGAGATGAAACTAGTTGGGGACATATCTGACACACCTGAAGGAACAAAGATAAAAAGTAAATTCAGTAATGAGGGGTACTAGGACCACATATAATTTTGAAAGCTTAATGATTAAAGGAAACATATTAGTGAAGGAGGACTTTGGTACCAATGGGGGAGCTGATTTTCTTAAACATCCAGAAAATATGGTGACATGGACATTTGTGCCTGTCCCTTTGGATTAATGCCCTACCTCTAAAATTTTGCTTTCTGGTCAAGTGAGACACATGGGTGAATAAAAGCTTCTGGTATCAGTTATGGACTATTTTTAACAAGGAGCTGTTGGCTCGAGGGTCATAAAAGCCCCCCAAAGCAAAGACTATTTGCCTTTAATATTGGGGTGCAAGCAAAATAGGATGGTAAGACCCTAATGCCAAAGAAGATATGGCATTAGCATGGAAAGGAAAAATGATGTTGAGACCACGCCCACAAATTGAAAGATGGTCTTCATGATACTAGAGAGCGTTATATGGGTCACTGGAAGGTAATGATCTCCTGAGTCAAGCAAGACTCATCAGCTACACCTTAATTGCTGGAGATTATGTAGTTAGTGGTGGCCTGATAGTGGTACACCACAAAAATCTAATTGGTTATATAACACTCTTTGGGGGGATAGCACACAGCTGATACTATATACTTGCACCCTCTAGTGTCTAAAAGATGTTATAGGCCACAATAGAAATTTGTTATCATCCCTTGGCACAAAAGCCACAGTTCCTACATTATAATACTGTCTAAACATTTATGTCTTTGCCCATAACGTGATTTGCCATAATTGTTAATGTTTTTAAGTGACTGTACTTCCTGCTATTTGGTTTTTTTTATTAGTAGAATTAAGAAAGGGACCCCTGGATGAGCTGCCACCCCATTGGAAGAAAAGTTTTGACAGACCCGAGTCCAATGTGTCACTTCCAAGAAAAATGGACTGTTTCTTTTCTCACCCACTCTTGCCCTTTTCTCCAAGGTCTAGGGACCACTTGCAGAAGAGAGGGTGCATCAAAGTGTGAGGGCTGGGGAGATGGGGGTGAATTGTGAGATCCCAACAAATATGGCCTGGACTTTCATTTGGTCAGCATAATTGTATGTGCCGGCCTTTCCAGCTAGACTTGAGATTTTGAGGTACTGCCAAATTCCTGTGTGAAATTGGACACAGATGTTTTCTAATTGTGTTTGTGTGAATGTTTCTTGTATTTACTGGTTGGTTTTCTCTATATTAGGTTTTATTTGCACATTAATTCATTTTAGTATTTTTACAGAGCAGCCATGGCCATTTGGGCCAGACATTTGAGCCGCCATTTCTATAATATTATCTGAGCTTATGGAAGCTAATACAAAAAATGGGGAGATGTGTGCCTATCTATTCTGAACATAAGTATGCATGAGCTAACATTTCCAGCCAGTGCCTCCCAGAGGCACAAGTGTGAGTCTCAGGACCTCTCTGGCTATGCCCATGAATTGGGATGTGATGATACAAAGGTCTGGGATTAGTCCCTGGGAGGCGATGTCATGCTGCCTATATAATGATTTGTTGCATTTGAATAGAGTGCCATTTATATTTGGATTTATGTGTGCTGTGCTTTCCCGTGCATGCTTACTGCATGGCTTAGGCCACTATGGAAATGACTATAAACCATAATTACCTACATAAAATCATAGATATTGGGAAATGAATGATAAAACTGTCCTTGTTTCCTGATGGCATGATTGCTCACATAAATTCTACTAAAATATACTTAATAAGAAATACACGAGTTTAAAAACAGCACAGATACCTCCCTATCTGATGTCCCTTGCATTACTAGTATCTGGCAGGGATAAGTTTAATGGCAGATCCAGGATGTCTCCAGGTCTTAGCTGAAAGATACTGGATAATTGGGGGGGGGGTGCTGGTTCAACCCTAAGCTGCCTAGTTAATTTCTACCTCCTATTTAATTTCCCCTCCCTCTGAAGTTTTAACACTAGTTACCAAGAGGAATTGGGGCACTGTTCAATCTTTTCTTCCATGCTAAGGCTGGATGATGTGTATATAGTCAGTGGATTGCCACTTCAGTGGGTTTATCTAAAGGACCCCCCCCCAAAAGTATAGCCATAGAGATACATGTTTTACCACTTATGTGTTACATGCTCTGGGCTTGCATTTGTCTCAGGGATATAAAGGATTGCAGAGACTCAGTCATGCGGATGACTCCATTATGGAATGATCACTGGGGTTCATCTCACACTGGTGGGCTAGCCACTAGCCTGAAATAAACTCAACTTCCTCACCTAAAAAATTCACAAAATGACCAAAACAAAAATGGTAGGGTGTTAAAATAGTTTGATATTATCCATTTGTTTCTCTTTTATCCCACCAAAACTACAATTGTTTTAACATTTGTAAAGATCTATAAATTGATGTAATATATTAGCTGAACAAAGATAGAGTCATGACAATTATCATAAAAATCCAGTAAAATTTTAAATGTAACTAATTAACTAGCCAATTAGAACTAAACAACAAAAATATACATTTTCAGAAAACCAAGACCAGATTTAAGAAAAAATTAACAAGTGGTATTAAAGATAAAATAATATCAATCATATTTAGACCCCTTTTTCCTGTCTCTGCATGCCCCTCACGACCCCCACAAGATTTCACATATTCTGTCATATATGTTAAGGCCTATATAGTTAAGTTTGTATTCCCAGATTCCTTGTGGTGCAAGTTCATCCACTGGAGCCTATTCAGCCTGACTAGCATCACTCCATTAGTTAATATCAACTCTCCCTCACCTAGCATTGGTCAGTTGCCAGTAGTTCCTCAGCTCAGGTTGAGGCCTCCTGCCCATTTCCCCAGTTCTATGCTGAGTGTTAACTCATTGAGTTATTTGTAGAAATAATACAAATATCAAAGTATTAGAGATTAAATAAATGAATTGTGATTATACCAAATCTAATAAGATATTTAAAAGAAATCGTATCTAAACTTTTTCTAAACTGAAAATACATTTAGCCTAAAAATATTTTCAAGCAAATAAAAAAAAAAAGTAACAGAACAATTTTTTTTGGTCTTTTCAAGACAGGGTCTCCCGGTAGCCCCAGCTGTCCTGGAATTCACTCTGTAGACCAGGCTGGTCTTGAACTCACAAAGATCCACCTGCCTCTGCCTCCCGAGTACTACGATTAAAGGCATGTGCCACCATGCCTGGCTAACAGAACAATTTTTATACTAGAACACTATTTAATACTAGAACAATATTTTATACTAGAACGATATTTAAATTTTATACTAGAACAATATTTAATTGAATGTAGGAATAAATTTTGTGAGCATGGAATAAGGAATTGAGGAACAACGCATCTTAGTTTCTTTTCTATTACTGTGTTAAAATACCCTAGCAAAGAAACTTAGGGAGAAAGAGTTCATTTTAGCTCCAGATTCCAGTCATCACAGCAGAAAGTTACAGCATTGGGAGTTTGAGGAAGGTGCTCATGTCTCATCCATCTTCTAATTCATTCATTTATTTTAAAAAGCAAATTACATTTATTGATTGATTGAATTACAGAGACATAAACATGGTGCATATGTGGAGGTCAGAGGACAACATTCAGACATCAGTTCTCTCCTGACATCATGTGTTTTCCAGGGATCAAACTCAAGTCCTCAAGCTTGGCTGCAAGTGCCTTTAGCAGCTAAGCCATCTCACAGGCTGTATTCATTCTGTATTTATTCTTTCACACTATTTTTTTTTTTTATTAAACGTGATCTTAATCTATATATACTGTATATATATAGTACTATATATACTATAGTAAAGCTATATTTAATTTTATTTATTTGTGTATGTGTAGGAATGTACTGTCTGCATGCAGGTTTGTGCACCCATGTCGTGCAATGCCGCAGAGGTCAGAAGAGGGCGTCGGATTCCCCTGGAACTGGAGTTCTCCTGGAATAGAAGTTTCAGACGGTTCTCGGCCACCATGTGGATGCTGGGGATCGAACCCGGGTCCTCTGTAAGAGCGGTCCACGCTCTTAACTGCTAGGCCATCTCTCCAGCCCCCACACTATTTTTCTCAAAACTGTAGTTTTGTACCAGCAGCAGGAATTTCAAATCAGCAGCAGCAGCAGCAGTGAAACCTAAAGAGTCCCCCTCGAAGCCTGGAAAGACCTCTACTCAGTTGTATATGGGTCACTGACAACTGTCACAGGGAAAAAAGTTCAGGATGAGTCAGAGTGAACCAAAGTTGGCAGGTTTATTAATTGAGATGAAAGATGAGGTGCACCTGAAAAGAGTCAAGTATGGACATTAGAAGATGAATATACCAAATAACACTCTCAACAGTAGCTATATATGTGATCTGAAGCTTTGAAACTGCTCATTGAGCAATTCTGTTGGGATATTAAAGTATGTGTTGTTATACTCCTTTATTTAATCTGTAGATCCTGACCTTGAATGGGAGAATTTGGAGGGAACATTGTGTAGGCTTGCAGCTGGAGAAGGGAGTGCTAGTAGAGATAAAACACTAAACAAAGGCTTAATATAAGTCAAAGGAAGAATGGACTTAATGGAGTTCATTAGTCATTTTTATGGTCTTTTTGAGACAGTGTCTCCCTATAGTCCCAGCTAGCATGGAACTCACTATGTAGACCAGTCTTGCCTTGAACTAACAGAGATCAGCCTGCCTCTGCCTCCCAAGTGCTGGGATTAAAAGCATGCACCACCACACCCAGCTCATTAGTCAATGTTTTTTGTTTGTTTGTCTTTTCGAGACAGGGTCTCCCTCTGGCCCCAGCAGGCCTGGAACTTACTCTGTAGACCAGGCTGGCTTTGAACTCACAAATATCAGCATGCTTCTGCCTCCCAAGTGCTAGGATTAAAGGCGTGGTGGCGCCACCACGCCCGGATTCATTAGGCATTTTTAACAATATCACTTGTTATGTTTATCAGAAAAGATGGTGCAGATCTTTCTGTTGGTGGGCTGCTTTATCATGTTGAAAACTTCGTTTTGCCCATCTACAGATGGAATCAGAACCAGGGATGGTTGGGAAGCTTTCCCTTTAAACTTTTCCTCTATTTCCCGACTAGCTAGGCTACTTCTGTTTTGCAATGTTTTGCATATCTTTGTAACTTCTTCAAATTATTGTTCTGAATTGTTGGAAGACATCACCAGCATGTCACTTTCATGGTAAGGCTAAAGTGTTATTATAAAGGAAAATTATACTAGTACAATTTAGTGGAGACCATCAATTAATCACAGTCTCTGGAGATCTGAAAATTCACCACAGGCCAGGAGTAGGACTTGATTAATCACTCTAAAGAAGGTCTTAGGCTGGGACCCTTTAAGCAGCAGGATGGCCAGATTATATTTCAATATCCTAAAAGAGGGTAGGGTGAGTGCTATCTGAAGCATATACACTTACATGATTTACCAATTGAAGAAGGGTATGGGTTTATAGCTCTTTTTTTTCTCTTAGGAAGCTATCAAGAAATATTTGATGGAAATAAAGGTCCAAGAAAGTGATATGTGGAAATGCCTTGATTTTTGAGGGGGCCATCTGAATGGACAGCAGATGGAGGTCTAGATAAGATATATTGTCACAAGGTGGGTAAAGAGGCAGTGGGACAGAATGGTGAAGAAACAGAAGACTGTTTCATTTCAATCCCTTCAATCATCAACAGAGATACTGTCACCAATAGTCATCCTTCAGTCAAGTAAGCTATTGGTCATTGCTGCATTTCTGTTATCAGATTTCAAGGCTAAGAGAGAAAGCTTACTTCTGATCCATGCACATAGGGGTTGCATAGGTTGTAAGGGTATCAGAACACAACTCAGGAAACTCACATGTTTCATTGCAGAGTTGAAAGCAGGAGATATCTAGGGTAATCGCAACAAAACGATAGGCCTTTGGTTCCTGAAGAATGGAATAGAAGGATATTCTATATATGTCCACCAGAGGGCTTATCAGAATCCCTAGGAATAGAGGCCTAGTCCCTCAACTGCTATTGTACCTACTACTCTTCCTACTTTATTGTCAGATGTATTGTTTGGAGAAGAATTTTCAGGAACAGTGGTAGATTTTGATGCAATTCTAGGTCTTGAGTACCATAGAGGGAGCATAAAGTCTCTCCATCAAGAAAGTCTAGAAGAAGGAACTATGAATTCTATTATGAAGCATTCATTCAATTCATTTCTTAGTTTTTTTAACTCTTAGAATGAAGAAACAAAAGCATTCATGTTGTGAAAATGACCTTCAGGCAAGCAAAGTCATGGAGCATGCCCCAGTAAAGAATGAAAGCCACTATTTAAGACATGGTGAAATGGAGCTGGAGAGATGGCCTAGTGGTTAAGAGTGCCGACTGCTCTTGCGGAGGACCTGGGTTCTATCCCCAGCACCCATATGGCGGCTGAGAATCATCTTTAACTCCAGTTCCAGGGGAATCCGACACCCTCTTATAACCTCTGCGGCATTGCACGACACAGGTGCACAAACCTACATGCAGACAGTACATTCATACACATAAAAAGGTAAATAAAATTTAAAGAAAAGCCATGGTGAAAACAAACATCCAGGAGGAATTATTAGGAGTTGGCTATTTCCTGTCCAGGATTTTGGAGTGCATTTGCATAATAAACTTGTTAATAATATTGATATGATAGATAGAGATACAGATGTTATAGAAAGGTTCATGAAGGATATAAGAGAGCTAAGGAGAAAAATTATGGACCTTCAGTTGAGGTACACTGTGTGTGTTCTTAGAGGGGACCCCTCTCATCATGATCACCGTGGTGAGATTTGAGTTATGGCTGGACTCTTGAGATTAATAATTGTAAACTGAAAATTTGCAATATCTTGTTCCACCCTTTATAGTGAACCTTCTGGTGTCCTCTTATTTTTTGGCTGGTGAATTTATTTTGACTGAATCTGTCAGTTCTCCTGGTAGCACAGAAATTTCAACAACTTTCCTGGAAAGATACTTATTATACACTGTAAAGTTAAAGCATTTTAAAAATTCAATCTATAGCTATATTATCTCATGGTGGATATGATCCTGTTTCACTGTATACATATATAAAATTCTCAAGAATAAAGAAAATTTAGAAAAGCGAAGAAAACAAAATTAAAAGTGCAGATAACTAAGTAAATAGAAAATTCACATTTGTATATAGTTCAGATTTAAAATATGTAATATATGACTATTTATTTAAATATATTTATATTTAAATAATATAGTATATATTATATATAATATATAATAATATATAATAATATAATTATTATTATTATAATAATATAATTATTATATAATTATATATTATTATATATTGTATATAGTATATTATATATTATATTATAATACATATATAATATATATTATATATTATTATATAATTATATTATTATTATGGTACAGGATCAAGGTGAAAGGAGAATGCCATGCAGGAATGTCACATCTGTGAGCTGTGCCTCAATAACTGTATATAGGAGAGTAAAAACTGACTGATATGGGCAGCTAAAGTGTTGGAGGAACAGCTCACATTGCAGACTTTTGTGGTTTCCAAAGCTAGATGTAGTGTCAAATCATTTCCCATCAGGAGAACAATTAGGGAGAGAGCTCTGAAGGTGCAGAAGTATTAGTCAAGAAAAAATAACTTCTTGCATACTGGAAAATTTGGCTTTTGGAATTCTGGAACACATTGACTTTAGCATACAATAAGATCTAAGCATCATATCTATGGCCTGGACCTCTGTGTGATGTTGGGCAGGCTAGGTTTCAACAGCACAAACACAAATAATAGGACAAGGTACTTTGGGTCTGTACACAGAGTCAGCATAAAGGAGGTTATATATATTGGTTTCATTAGAAATATGATGTCTTCAGTTTTAAAAATCAAAATAGAAATAAACTAAATCTAAAAAATAAAAAAGAAATCTGAACCTGGTAGGTGGCATATGCCTTTAATCCCAGCATGTGGGAGGCAGAGGCAGGCAGATCTCTGTGAGATTCAGGTCAGCCTGCAGCCTGATCTATATAACAAGTTCCAGGTCAGCTGGAGCTACAGGGAGATGTTGCCTCAAAAAGACCATAGGAAAAAAAGAGAAAAAAAATGCAAAAGAAAAAATATTAAGAGAAAGGTCTTGGAGTAAACCAAAAGAGATATTTTAAGTCTTATGCATGTTCAAAATGATAAAGCAAATCATGTACAAAGACAAAAATAAAGTGGTATAATATCTCATACAGTATAGAAAATCAGGAGACAGAACTAAAAGGACAGAAATCACATAAGAGATTCGGAAGCCCCCCCAAGAATAATACTACACTCTGCTTATGCAATAAAATGAAAAATTCTTTGGTGGGAAACAAAGGCAGGACTGTGGGGGCAGAAGAAAAAATAAGTGAACTGGTCAATTGAGACTATCCAATTTGAGGAACAAGAGATAAAAAAGAATGTGGAAAAATGACCATAGCTCAAGAGACCTGTCAGCATACTAATGTGAGCTTTCAAGAAGGAGAGGAGAATAGAAAAGGATGGGGAAAAATACATTTAAATCCTGGCTACTACTCAACCATAATGGAAGCCACTAGTCTCTGTGTCCAAGAAGTTTGATGGATGGGATAATCCCAAAGAGTTAACAAAAACAAGACCCATTATATCCATTTTGTACATACTGTAGCATGTACACTATTAACAATTTTTCTAATTCTTTAAGTTTACATACTGGTTTCTCAAATTTGAAAGAGCCAAAAAAAAAAAAAAGAAAAGAAAAAGAAAAAGAAAAAAAGAAAGATCATGAAAGAGAAACCCCGCATCTTTTATTCCAGCACTCAAAAGACAGAAGCAGGCATGTCTCTGGGAGCTCAAGTCCAACCAGGGTTGTGTATTGAGACCCTGTCTCAAAAAAAGGAAACAAAGAAATTAAAGATAGAGAAAGGTGGGAAAGACGAGCAAATAGAAGGTCAATCGTAGGAGTCTGTTATGAACTAATGATTATAATGAAGTTGCATGTGAGGGCCACCCTAAAAAATATTTTAAAGCTATTTTATTACCTGTCTGACATTCCCCCTTAATGAAAATAAGTCAAATATTGGAGAACAAGTTGCAAGTGTGGAGAGGGACCAAAAGAGATGGCAATAATTAACAGAAAACAGTTTGAGATACCTAGACTTTGAAGTCCTGAAGGGTCTCTGAGACAGTGATACCAGAAGGCAAGCTTGAGATGGAGGAGGGAATAAATAATAGGTTGAGAAGTAATAGGTGTTTTGTGAGAAATATATGCAGATGGAATCCAGGGAAAGAGAACATGTGAACTGAGTTAGGAGACTGAGGATAGAATCTCTGGCACCTCCAACCCTCTACATGGAAGCCCAGCATCTTGGCAGGCATTAACTCCAGGCTTTGTAGTTGGGCAGAACTGTGGCATTCATTGACTCCTGACAATTGCGGGTACCCTTTCTGATCAGGCTGTCTCAATTGGTGAGAATGAGCGTCTAAGAGAGAGTGTCAGAGAAGACAGGCAGGTAATTTATCTGGGTTTAGAAAGCCTTCCCCTCCTCCTTTCCTTCCACTCTCCATTCCCATACTCCCCTTTAACAGAGCTACACTTCCCAGATCCTCCAGGATGGGAGGCGGGGGAGGAGGGTGGATTTAGCTAGGGTGACGCTTTGCTCACGTGACTGGCTTGGTGCCCACGTGGGCACCAGCCCCCGCACCAGCCAGTCTTGTGGCCAGTTCCTGTACCCCACAATCTGCCTGCACCCACAACTGCGCAGTGCCAGTTTCTTGGGCTGTCCTGGTTTTTGCAATCCTAAGGAGGCGCAGGCCTGTCTCAGGTCTCAGGTCAGTAGGGAAAGGCTGGCTCTGCCTGCTGAGCCTGGGCAGGATGGAGTTGGTTGGCAGAGGCAACCAGCAGCAGCCTGAGAAGCGGGGAGGATTGGAGAGATTTTGGAGGAGTGGGCCCAGAGCGGTTGGGGCACAGAGAGGGAGGGAGGAGGACCCCTGCCGCGGGCTCCCTTTCTTCACCCCACAGCCCCATTCATTTTAAAACAAGGTAAGTGGAGCTCCGCCCCCCTCCCCCCGCAGTGCGACGGTGAAATGTAGATGCGTTCGGTAAGTGATCCTTTCTCACACTCCAGGTTACTATGACAAACTGACCTGGACCAAAAGGCGGGTGGGGGTGGGGCAGGTTGCCTTCTGAGACTGAGCTAGAAGTGCAGAGAGAAATGCAATTTGGAGAGCATCCGAGTTTGGTGCCCAGGGCATGAAAAGAAATGGCGGCTGGGGTACAGGGGGGGCGGGGGGGGGGGACGAGTGCGGAATAGGGGAAGACAGTGGAGGAAAAGCTTGTGATGGGGCGGGCTCCAGGACAGGTTCCTAGTCCCCGTGCTTCTACTGGGCGCCAAGAACCTGCTACTGTGTCCTGTCTGCAGGTCTGCACTTCTGCTGTTTCCAGAGCGCTGTGACACCTGAAAAGGAGAGAGACCTGCTCAGTATCGCGGCAGGTCAGTGGATGGTAGCTGCGTGGGCAGGGACACGAGATACGGGCAGATTAGGGACCCTGCTACCCCCTCCCCCCATCCTGCAAAGCTTACGCACACAGAAGGAGCACAGAGAGGGTGGCCTGGACTGCCAGGGCATGGTTGTCTCAAGAATGCTGGGGGAGGGGGGGACTTCAAGCAGAAGGCAGACTTGGAAGGCCTGGCCAGCATGGGGGACCCCCCCCCCGCAAGGTCTATGTACTAATGAACCTACCTTCCACGCCCCCCAACCCCCTCCACCCCCTCACTCCTGCAACCCCTGAGACTCAGTCTCTAACATCTCTTCTTTCTCCATGCTTACTTACTCTCAGGACAGGAAAAGGAGGGAAATCTCGACATGGAAGAACTCCACAGTGAAAAGGAGGGAATAGTGGAAAAGGAGGGAAAGCCAGAAGATGAAGTAAAGCGTGAAGATGAAGAAAAGACCAAGGAGGAAGACAAGGCTGACAAAAAAGCAAAGCCAGCACTCGAGGGGAAGCTAGAGGTTAAGGCAGAGCCAGAGGACCAGGGAGCACCACGAGATGAGGGGAACCCAGAAAAGCAGGGAAAGTCTGAAGGGGAGGGCAAGCACCAAGGGGAAGGCAAGCCCGAATCCCAGGCCAAGCCGGCCAGCGAGCCCCAGGCCGCAGAAAAGCGCCCTGCTGAAGATTATGTGCCCCGGAAAGCAAAACGAAAAACTGACAGAGGGACCGACGATTCCCCCAAGGACTCTCAGGAGGGCCTTCAGGATAGGCATGTGAGCAGTGAGGAGATGATGAGAGAGTGTGCAGATGTGTCAAGGGCTCAGGAAGAGCTGAGGAAAAGGCAGAAAATGGGGGGTTTTCCCTGGATGCAAAGAGATTCGCAGGATGCGTTCGCCCCCAGGGGCCAGCGCGGAGTCAGGGGAGCGAGGGGTGGAGGCAGGGGCCAAAGGGGCCTACATGACATCCCTTACATTTAATGGCTTTGGCTTTCGATTCCGACTTCTCAAATGAGAATATTGCTGGCCCTGCTTTCCCTGGTAGATTCTTGCCAGGTTCTGTGCTTTAACTTGAGCCAATACTCTGCTTTAACTGTCACTGTCCTTACCAGCAGCCTTTGACCTAACTACAGTGCTCTCTGTCTTGTAGTACAGGATTTCACCCATGTGCATGGAAAATATGTTCATGGTGCGTTTTAAAAAAGAATAAACAAAACAGTTTGCAGAACCACAGACACAGTATCAGTCTATTTCTGTAAACGTGTGAATATGCTTGTATAATGTATCTGTGCCTAGAGACAACTGTGAAAGTGCATCCATTGAAAAGCTAGGATGGTTATTCCTACTAGATGAACACAAATAAGTCTCAAATATACTTAAAATGAGTCTGGCAACCTGGACGTTGAGGATGGTCATGCCATTCCTCTGCTGTTTGTTCACCCTGGGTGTTTCCTAGCCTTGTCAGTGGGCACTGATGTCCCCAATCCTGGGTCCACCATTCTACGGCTTCTTTATTTATGTTGTCAATTGTCAGTTGTTGGTTCTCTCTCTTTCAATCTCTCTCTCTCTCTCTCTCTCTCTCTCTCTCTCTCTCTCTCCCTCACTCATTTCTATTTTAACCTAAACAATATGGGCTACATTTGTCATAATTAAAAAACTAAAGTGTGACGGTATATGATATGCAATTGAATTGTTTAAATGAGTTTACAAAGGCAGTAACACTTAAAATTCTTGTTAGAACACAATGTAGGTGAAATTCACATTACCTCTAGAACACATAACTAAAGGAATCAATCTGTCAATATAACAGATTTCTTGTTATAAAGGTCAGTCTTGTCACCTTGAAATGGGTATATCTGTCTCATAAGACTTCTCAGTGGATCAGATAACATGCTAGTTTTGTGTCAGCTTCCCAGCAGGCATTCAAGGAAGAAAAGCTCCTTCAGCACTTAGATGCAGTTGCATGGGCACAGACAGAATCAGGCACTTGAGAAAAAAGGATCTGGTGAGCCTTATATGTGCCCAGATAGAAGTCCAGGCAGATGAGAGGTAGGTGCTACCCTCTCCTGTATATTGGCATGTCTGTTGGGCACTGTGCCCTTCCTCCTGAACTCAGTACTCCTTAGTGATAGAAGCTTTAAGATGTCATGCATTTCTCTTTAATGATTAGTGAGCCAATATTCAACCAGTTACATGTGGGTATCACATTTCTGCTCTTTGGACCATCATCTATATCATTTAGACTCTATTTATATGAAAATCATCATCGATGCATTTTTGTATGTTTTTAGAACCATAAATACTATATTCACCAAATTTACATACTGCCTGCTAACCCAGGAAAAACTACAATAATTGTTATATTGTCCTTGTAGTTTCATACTTTGTCAGCAGATTCCTTTTCTAGGCTGTTTACTCTTAAGAAACTCTCATGGGAACTTACCATTGCAAATTGGCAAGCCAACAACATAATTGTATTTTAAATCCTTAGCAAGGTGAGAGGGTCCTATACCAGCTGCATCAGTGTCTCCTGAGTGCTTAGTAGAAACAGTAAAAATCTCTGGCTCTGGCTCAGTTCTATTGAGTTTAGAAATGTTATCCTAACAAGATCCCAAGGGGATGCCTCTTCACATTGAAGTTTGAGAACAAACCTACTTAGAGGAAGCTCCTGAGTCTCCCACTGTCACCTTTACATAAATATATGCAGTGTTCAAGATACATATCACAGATTACTACACTTGTTCTTCCCTAATGCAATTTATATTTTCAAATCAATGATCCAAGATTTACAAAGCTTTTAAATTAAATAACATATAACAGATAATAGACTAAAACACCCAATATGATTGCATTGCAACTAAGTATGACAAATATTATTATGTGATATTTGTGTTTGAGTTGTTGATATATGCATGTATGTGCACTATAAGTAGTGACGAAGAAAATTTTTAAACGTGAGTTTTGATTAAAAGTATGAAAAATGTACATTGGATCCTTTCTACTATACAGCACAAGTTATCCATTTTCTAGTCATATTTCTATCATCTAACACAAATATTGACAACTACTACATATGTGGTTGAATTATAAATAATGAGTAAGTCAGGAACCACGATTTATTATCCAAGTTTGGCCTGTTTCATTAATAATTGTGAACAAAGGATTTTCTACCAGGAGTTACTTACAGCTTCAAAAGAGTTGGGGAGACATCAGCATTGTAGGCTTGTTAAGGACTAATGTAGTGCACAAACAATGAGGCCATTATTAAAGAGTACATATTCATCAACACAAAAGAGAGCTCCTTGGTTTACTAAGTGGAACTTCTAAACCCTAAGAAGGCAAGTGAAACAAACAACTAAGTAATCTGTGTTATATAAGGACACAGTTACTAGTTCTATGTACACCACAGGAACACAGATTCTCAAAGTAACAAAAGCATGCCTGGTAGAGTTTGTGCTGCAGTCTTAGAAGTTGAGCATATACCTACAGATGACCTTGCTCCACTTAGCTCAATGGAATTAAGAAACTTGGATTTTAATAATAATATAAGTAGTCATAGTTAAGATTTGTTTTTTATTATTTCTGTGTGTTTATGGGGGGTATATGCACTTGTATGCAGGTGCCTGCAGAGATCAGAGGAGTTGGATTTCCTTGGGGTTGGAGGTACAGGTAGGTTTGAAGCACCTGAGGTGGGTGCTGGGAATCAAATTCAGGTTCTCTGCAAAGGGCAATGTGCTCTCTTAACTGTTGAGCCACCTCTCCAGCCCCTAGATTCCAGTTTTTGAATGGTACCCAGAGAAAGAAAAAAAATCAAAACAAACAAACCAAAACACAGACACACACACACATACACACACACACACACACACACACACACACACACACACACACAAAAGATCTACAGTAAGTCCAGACCTCATGGCCCTGCAGTTTCAGTTATATTGTGTGAATATTGTCTACAAAGACTCCATCAACTCTATAAAGACGACACAGTCCTAGGGGTTTAGAGCAGAATGGGAATACATACGAACCACAAATATAGAGAAAATCTACATTTGTGACTATCTTGGAAGTCATCTTTATTTTCAACTGTAGATGTGAGTGAATACAGCTGCTCTCAACTCTTAAAGGTGATGCACATTCCTTGTTACATGGTACCTTCCATTTTTTTTAACATTTTTTATTGATGCTTTGTGCACTTCATACATCATTTTCCAATTCAGTTCAGGCATATTTCCCTTTCCCTTCCCCCCCCACCCCCACCCCCACCCCAACCGAGATCATGCATTCTTCCATATCTGTCCTGCATATTTCTCTCAGTTTTTTTTTTCATTTTTTAGCTATAAGCGATAATCCATGAGTACAAGCATCCTTCATGTAAAACCAATTTGCAGGCTGTTATGCCCAAACCCCCACAGCCCCACCTTCCAGCGGGGGGTGAGGGGTTGTATGTTCAATCAGGTTGATCAAATGAGGGTCCAGAGTACATTGCTGTAGTTTCACCATTCACCCCAATCGCAGCCCTTACATTCTACCATGCCCCCTCTTCCGCAGATTATTCCCTAGGCTTAGGAAAGGGGCACAGGTGGATGAGAAGCAAAACAGTCCACTCTCTCTGGAGCTTGTTGTCTTGGACTTGGTCAATTCTGGCTGTTCCTTTCATGGGCTGACCCAGTTTGTCCAGGAATAACCTTTCAATCCTACTAATGAAGACAAGCAATTATATATTAGGTATTTAAGCAGCATTACTAGTTATGGTAGGTTACTTTGGTATAGACCCCTATGTTTAGCTGATATGTTGATCCATGGAATTACATTTTTTCCTGTTAAATATGACAGGGTTTTACTGTGGCTTATGACAACTCCTACCTGTAGAGGATTTAAGCTTGTGGCATCAGACCTGGGTTATTCCTCAAGGAGCGAGCCAATAGCCAATAGATTTGGGATATACAGGCATATGCTGCCTCTGCTGCCACAGTATTTCCACAGGCAGGTGAGGTGTACTGGTGTTGCCGGTGGAGTCTTCTTGACTCACGGAGACCCGTATTTGCCTTTATGGTTTAGTGGCCTTTGAAAACACTCTCTGGTGTTCCAGAGGCCCTCTGTCCCCCTTGCATGTGTGGTCTCAATACACTTTCCCATGTTAACGTTATGTCTTCAGTCAGCGGGGCCTTATTGCCTCTCTTATTGCAGGTTATCCCAGTTTAGAGGCAAGGAGCCTTTACCTTTTGTGGGGGGCCTTAGATCCCCTGGCCAACATCTCCCTGGTAGAATAATCCATTACTGATGTCAGAGCTCCTGTATTGATATATTTTGCTTAAGTGCATAGTTTAAGGACTTTAGTATTATATTTGGTTCTGAACAGAGAATAATCCTTTTCACAGTTCTTATGTCTATTAGTCAATTAAAGGAGGCAGTTTTACCAGTTATATAAGAGATTACCTCTATAATAGTTGTTTAATTACGATTGTAGTAGTAGTAGTAGATTGTAGTTGTACTAATTACGATTGCAGAGCGACCTCATCATCGTCATATTTCTCCTTGTTCTGGGTGGGAGGCAAGAAAGTCTCTCATATCAAAACCTTTGCGGCACCTAGAAGGTAAGTTTCATTAGGATTCATTATAAATAGTTGTTACATGTAGGAGCCACAGAGGGGTTCTATGTTTATGGCAATCTGAGGCTTTTCTTCCTTTCGATGTTCAGACAGGTCAACCTTTCAGTTGGCACTTTCTGGTACATCCTGCTCAATGCAAAGCTGTGTCTTTTCTTTGTACCTTCCATTTTTAAGCCAGCAGTGGCACACTGAATCCTTGTGCTCTGAATCTTTCTGAATTCTCTGTCACTGACATATGTATTTCTCAAACGTCATAGAGACCATGTGGCTTGTTTGAGCGATTGTACAAGTTACATTTATTATTTTAAGATTCTAATTAGTATATATTTGGTGTATGAAATTATGGTATTAATTATATTTTCATATGTGAATATCATGTATTTTGCCATTATTCCCAACAATTTTTCATTTCTTAAATACTAACTTGGTTTTACTGAGCACTTTGATTTTCATATCTTTTTATTGAAGGCTCAACAAAAATTTCTAACCAAAACAGCTATATTTCCTCTATGTTATATTGTCAGAAGAAATTTTATAATTTTAGTGTATTTTGCCATTGAGGTGGGATGGAAATTTCCCAAATTGCTAAGTTCCATCTCATATGGTTTTAACTAATACTCCTTCAATTTATCTTTCCTTTCACTCTTTAAAATAAACAAGAAACCAGGCCATATACTAGACAAACTGCATATAAACAAAACTTTTTGCAGTCTGCTTTTATTTGTGTCTTATTTGAGCATCTCTGTTAAACCCAGATTTACACAAATTCTCCTGTAGACAGAGAGCCATATAAAACAGAATCTTGGTAGGCTTATGAATGGTTGGTTGTGTGAATTTCTGGAATGGGAGATAAGATATGCAACTGAAGCTAAACTATCTGCCCAAGATGAACTTCCCTACATGAAAGAGGAATTAAATGAGAAAGGGAAATATAAGTAGGATCTTTCTTATTAGTCCCTAATTTCTCAGGTAAATTAGACAAATGGAATAATGAAATTAAAATGTTAGACAGTGATTTTTAAAAATGGAGGAAGCATGGGAGAGAGAACAAGGCTCTAAGTCCAGCCTGCCAACTCTGAACTCAAAAGCAAATCTGTGCAGCCTGTGTCCTTGGGTTCTCTCTATCTCTTGGCATTCTTCTGGGGGGGGGAGTAATGATTTGCTCTTTAATAGTCCTTCAGGGAAACAGATTGGCATTGTATTCTCAACGGTTTACAGAGTTAACATATATCAAATTTTGGCTCTCTGTGTATTTTCTTTCTTCTATCTTCTCTTGCTTGTTCTAGGAAAGTTGTTAAAGTCTTATCTCTGCCAGTTGTGGTAGGAATGCAACATTATCTAATTCTCAGACATTGTGAGAGCCTGAGTAGCGAAAAGGGAATAAAGGAAAAGCTTGAATTCAAAAAGGCTGTACAATCTCATCCAAAGACCTACAAAAATCAAGAACTTTGTAGGTATCAATATGTGGAAAGGTCTATAGTATAAAATGGAAGGAAACAAGTTAGAAAAGAATGACAGAGATATTAAAATTGAGGCTATATACTTGGAAATGAAGGTTAAGAAGCAATTATAATATTTTTAGATAAGGAAGGATTTCATATGGTAAAATAAGCTTTTGCCTTAAAGTCAGATGACTGGATTTTCCAAAATGGAAAAGGAAATATGAGGTTAGAATCATAAACATAAGCATGTCATAGAAAGCTTGGCCAAGTCCCAAGAGGCTTTGTAGTGCATACGTTTTAAAATGATATATGAGGCTAGGCATGGTGGCGCATGCTTTAATGCCAGCACTCAGGAGGCAGAGGCAGGCAGATCTCTGGGAGTTCAAGGCCAGCCTGGACTACATAGTGAGTTCCAAGACATCTGGGGCTACAAGGCGACCCTGTCTCAAAAAGACAAAAAAGCAATGAAAATAAAAATTGATATATGGATGGTGACTGTGGATTGAAAAGTGACATAGATGACAAAATGCTTGAAATCTGGTGGAGATTAAGGGGCAGGTGCAGATGGGGAGAGGTTCTAAATATAATTAAGAGTTACTTAGGAAATGCACAAAAATTCAATCATTTATATAATTAATTAATTAATTAATTAATGCTCTGGAGAAGTGGTTCACTGGATAAGAGCACTGTCTGTTTTTCCAGTGGACCCAGGTTCAATTCCCAGAACCCATATGGCAACTAACAACCATTAGTGCCAGGGGATCCAACAATGTCTCTTGATATCCTCAGGCACTGCAGGACACTGGTAAATTTACAGACATACAGGCAATGCACTTATACACATAAAATAACAATAATGAATATTTTTTAAATGCAACAATTCAGAAAGTGTTTCTGAATTGTTTGAAATTGCAACCCTAAGTTAGAAACGTATCATTTACTTCAAGTCAGGTATACATACATACATGTATCCAGAACTGAAACATAACCTCATAAAATTATAGCCCCCCACCTATTTGTAATGCCACATAATAATTACTGTGAACTCTGATTGGTTGTATTCTGTCTTATTTCATTAAAAATAATTCAGGTCTTGAACCACTGAATTTATGCTATATAAGTTTGTTTTTTTTTCCTTCTTTTTTTAACATTTTTTTATTGATGCTTTGTGCATTTCATACATCATTTTCCAATTCAGTTCAGGCATATTTCCCTTCCCCCCCCACCCCAACCGAGATCATGCATTTTGCCATAACTGTCCTGTATATTTCTCTCAGTTTTTTTTTTCATTTTTTATCTATAAGTGATAATCCATGAGTACAAGCATCCTTCATGTAAAACCAATTTGCAGGCTGTTGTGCCAAAACCCCCACAGCCCCACCTTCCAGCAGGGGGTGAGGGGTTGTATGTTCAATCAGGTTGATCAAATAAGTGTCCAGACTACATTGCTGTAGTTTCACCATTCACCTAGTATTTAAGTCCCCTAAGGTTAATCTGTGCCTTGAGGTCCTGGAGAATTGTCTTTATGAAGTTTGGTGCACCAGAGTTTGGTGCATATATATTCATGATTGTGAAATCTTCATGGTCAGTTTTTCCTTTGATAAAGATGTAGTGGCCTTCTTTGTCTCTTCTAATTTCTTTTACTTTGAATTCTACTTTGTCTGATATTAAAATAGCAACTCCTGCTTTCTTTTTAATACCATTTGCTTGGAGTATTTTTTTTCCAACCTTTCACTTTAAGTTGGTGCCTATCCTTGAGGGTAAGATGTGTTTCTTGCAGACAGCATATACATGAGTTTTGTTTCCTAATCCAATCTCCCAGTCTATATATTTTGATTGGTGAGTTTAGTCCATTAATATTTAAGGTTAATTCTGAAAGACGTGTGTTGCTTCCTTTCACCTTATTATCCATTCCCATTTTTGGTCTAGGTTTCTACTTCTGCAGTTATGCTTTTATTGATTTCTCTTTCTAGGTACTTGGAGATAGTTGCTCCTTTCTTCTGTCCTTTGAATTGCATCAAGTATTCTCTGAAAGGTTGGTTTTCCAGACATATATTCTATCATCTTGTTTATGTCATGGAAGATTTTTCTCTCTTCTTCAACTATAATCGACATTTTTGCTGGGTATAGTGATCTGTGTTGGCATCTATAGTCCTTTAACACTGGGAATGCTTTGTTTCACGTTCTTCTTGCTTTCATAGTTTGCACTGAGAAGTCAGTTGTAATTCTGACAGGTTTCCCCTCATATGTAACTTATTCTTTTTCTCTTGTGGCTTTCAGAATTTTGTCTTTGTTTTGGGTGTCTAGCATTTTAATTATGATATGGCATGGGGTGTTTCTTTTCTGATCTTGTCTGTTTGGAGTTCTATGTGCTTCTTGTATTTGTATTGGTTTGTCTTTTTTTAGTTTGGTGAAGTTTTCATCTATTATTCTGTTGAAGATCTGGTCAATGCCATTCTCTTTGGATCCCTCTCTTTCCTCTATTCCTATGATGTGGAGGTTTGATCTCTTCACAGTGTCCCACAGTTCCTAGTTGTTCCACTTTTGTGCATTTTTAAATTTTTCATAATCTTTACTTGAGGTTTTTAGCTGTTCTGTGTTATCTTCTAGGTCTGATATTTTCTGTTCTGCTTCCTCCATTCTACTTCTGAGGCTTTTTCTGTTCCTTTCCTCTTGATTGTATGAGTGCTTAATTTCCTTTTTTCATTTCATCTCATGATTTCTTTAGTATTTCCACTTCCTTTTGTAGCTTCTCAATCTCTTCCTATAGCTCTTTGCTTTGCTTGTTGTTTTCCTTTTTTATTTCAACATGAAATAAAAGGACCTTTTCAGTGTTTCCACTTCCTTCTGGAGTTTGTCATTTTCTCTCTCTTGTTCTTTCTGACATTTGTCATTCTCTTTTTCTAGGTCCTTCTTGAGTTTTTCATTCTCTCTCCTTAGTTCTCTGATTGTTCTTTATATTATTTGATATCTTTGAATATGTCTGCAATTGTTCCTCTAAGGTTTGTGTCCTTGGCCATTCCCAGGGGGATCCTACTGTAAGAATCTCCCACAGGTTTGGTAGAGCTTGGTGTGGAATTATCCTGCACCTTTCCCATGTTGTCCCTCCATGTTGTCCCTCCATCCTGTCCCTGGTATGTGGGTTTCTCTTTGTCTTGTGTGAATCCCAATTGCTTCTTCACTGTGTTGGAGGCTTGCTTTGCTTGCCTCCTTCAGATGTCTTCCTTCCTTGTTTGTTTGTTTTATTTGTTTTTCTCTTTGTTTATAGAGTGTTGATTTGTCTACATTTTAGGCTTTCTATCGGAAGTCTAACTCTCTCTTCCCTTTCTGTTCTGAAAGTTCTCCAAAGAATCCACTTGGACATTCCCACAGCAATTCCAGTTGGCAGGGGGTGGGGCGGGGATATGCCTAGCTTAGCCCTTGCCCCAGTACTCTATGCTTCAGGTGATCCTGGGAAATCCCTTATCTAAGCTCTGTGCACTCCGAAAACTGTTTATTGAGGACCATTGCATGAGTGATCCTTTTGCACCTCAAAGTTTTAAGCTGTATTGGGACCATTAGCAGGAGTTTGGGTCCCAAAGGATCTGTTCTCATAAAAGAATGTCATATCATGACATTTCATGACATAAAAGAATGTCATATCATGACATATCATGACAGGATTGGGGTAGGTCCCTTGATGGTGGATTGTTACAAAAGAAGAACATCTGTCATGTTCCTTCCTCCTCATGTGTCCACTTTTCTTTCTGCTTTTACCATAAGTTGAAGTAGTATAAATTCTCTTCAGAAGCTGAGTATCCCTGTCAGCCTCTTGGTCTTCCAGCTTCCAAAACTGAGTCAAAATATTTCTCTATTTTCTAAATCACTTGGCCTCATGTAATCAGTTATGGTAACACAAAATGGACAAATACAGACATCAAGGTGGTGTTTAGAGAACTGGTTGTTGCTTTCAGGGAAAACACCTGAGATATTTTAACAAAAATATTCAGAAGAGGAAAGCTTCACCATGACTTATCACAATATTTCTCTTGTAATTAACCTCTATTTCGGGTAACATATTGTTTTACTACAGTACCAAATTGTTATTGATGCACCCTATACAAATCTACCAATATTTTAAAAATCCCACAGCTTTGTATTTGAGTTTACTTATTATTTATGCACAGGTTTATCACAATTGCCTTCTCACATGGAATTACATTAACCCATATGTAGTTCTGAGATTTGTTACCCCCCAAAATGTACCTCACAAAGAAAATGACTTAATGACTTGGTAATGGTCTTGTGACTCATCTAGTCTCCAATGCTCCACTGAACAATTCTTACGCAAAGCGTTTATTTCTGGGTCAGTTGCACATACTTTTTGAGAAATTATCTTATGATATACAAGGAATGGGGAAGCATTTGAAATAAAGTGAAAAGGGTTGATGGCTTTTCTTCATACCAAGTGGAACTCTATTTTAGTGATTGAGACATGGTTCAATTAGCCAATTCAAATATAAATAGTTGAATGCATGAAATACTTTTCCTCCATAGAGAGAAAGAGAAATAGGAGATGAGGGATAGGGGGGACATCTTGTGTAGTCTATTTCTTTTTTTTTAAATAAAATATTTTATTTGTGTTTTGTCTGTTTCATACATCATTTCTCAATCCAACTTAGACACACTCCCTTTTCCATGTTTCCCACACCACCCCAGTTCATGCATTCTCCCGTGCATGTCTTGCATCTTTTTCTGTATTTTTAAAGTTTTTCTCTGCAGAGGTTTGTTGTTTGGGCAGAAGATAACTATTTCAGTGAGTACTTTGACCTATTCTTTTTGTCGTTGTTGTTCCTTCCCATTTGTATTGCTCCGAAGTGTGTGTGTGTGTGTGTGTGTGTGTGTATCACATATATATATATATATATCACATATATAGCAAAATTATGACCTTAAATACTATCACTGGTCATTTATAGATTTTTAACTTGGGAGCTATTCATTCGAAGTGAAGCTCATGCATTGCCATCAAACCATGGCATAAATAGGGGCGGTCTTTTGTAGATTGAATAATGATACTCAAAAATATCCATGCCTTGATGTGCATTTCCAGAAATTTTACTTTATATGGCATAGATTTTGTAATGTGCTTAAGGTGACGATTCTGAAAGAGAGAGATTTTTTTGGACAGTATATATAGCAAATAAATTTAATAACATGTATGTTTATGAAGGAAAGACAGAAGGAAAATTTACTTTGAGAATAGTCAGTACAACTACTAAATAATGAAGATTTGCTGCTACCTTTGAAGATAGAGGAAAGGACTGAGAACAAAGCAATTCTGCTCTAAAAGCTGGAAAAGGCAAGGAAATGTGCTGCCCCCTAGATTGTCCAAAGAGCACCAATCTGCAAACACCTTAAATTCATCTCACTCACACTGATTTTCTGTATGCTTTATTTCAACTGAAAGAAAATTTGTGTTGTTACCTGCTAACTTTCTGGTTGCTTGACAAATCCAACTTAAAACTATTCTAAAGATAATTACCTACTTGCATGTAATTGTAAGAAATAATTGAGATCTCTTTTATCTCCACGCCAATTTCTATTCTGGATAACATATTGTTTTACTACAGTACCAAATTGTCATTGATGCACCCTATACAAATCTACCAATATTTTAAAAATCCCACAGCTTTGTATTTGAGTTTACTTATTATTTATGCACAGGTTTATCACAATTGCCTTCTCACATGGAATCACATTTACCCCTACGTAGTTCTGAGATTTATTACCCCCCAAAATGTACCTCACAAAGAAAATGACTTAATGACTTGGTAATGGTCTTGTGACTCATCTAGTCTCCAATGCTCCACTGAACAATTCTTATGCAAAGCGTTTATTTCTGGGTCAGTTGCACATATTTTTTGAGAAATTATCTTATAATATACAAGGAATGGGGAAGCATTTGAAATAAAGAGAAAAGGGTTGATGGTTTTTCTTCAAACCAAGTGGAACTGACTGGATCATTATTTTATTTGTTCCCAAGTTACCTGAGAAACCAGTAAACAGAAATGAAAATGAAGTTAATATATTGTGGAAATTTAAATATTTTCACTTAACACCTCATGAACTTTGCGGGTAAATGGATGGACCTAGAAGATATTATGTTAAGTGAAGTAACACAGTCTCGGAAAAACAAAGGATGAATAATATTCTTCACCTGTGGATGCTAGCACTAAGTACCTAGTTGTAAGGCAAACTAAGCAACGTTAATGTTATATTCCTCATGATCTGAAAACAACTGTGCTCTTATATTGTGAATCCCTTAACAGGTTCTAGAACTATGGTAGCATTTATTTTCAGACTTAGGCAGTTTTGGTATATGGGTGGAGGGTATGTATGAACAAAATCAAAAGAATGAGGGAAAAAAACCTAGTTTGTCATGACATTGTGTCTAACCACAGTACTTATCTTATGGGAGTGCTTCTTAGTATTTCTTATACAAGACTGCTTGAGTTTTGTCTAAGGCTTTTCTAAAACATTATACAGTAGTTAAAATTATCAGGCTGGTATAACAGCCTTTCTGGATGCTTAACAATCATACTTAATGCCCATACCAATTTGGTCAAGAGACATAAGGGATAACTTTGTTCCTTGCCCTCAGAAGTCAACTAACTTCCAGGAGATTATGCATGGAGCCATCTCTTGAAATGTCCTGCAAACATTAGTTATCAGTCTTCTTGTGCAGGGAGGTCTTGGAGATCCACTAATGGGACTTCAGCTAGTGTCCAGTCTATAAAGAGGAAACTCTGCTCATGCTTCAAAAAGGGAAGCCTGGTCTAATAAGACCTGACTTTGTCCTCGAGTGTATGGAACTGGTAAATGAAAAGCCAAAAGGAGCCAGGGGCTCCCTCCCCCCGCCAAAAAAAAAAAAAAAATACCTGCGTGCCAGATCCTCAAGTGACCTTGAGAAAACAAAAACTTTGGTTAATCTGTGCCAACAGTGTGGTCTTATGTGTCCAAAAGGAAAATAAATAAGTAATTAGTGAGGCTTGAGAAATTGTACTTCAGGAATAAAACTTGAGATCTTAGTAAAAAGACAAAAAGTACAAAAAAGAACACAGTTGTTTTGCCTGTCTTACTGGCAAGCGTAGCTACCCTACCACTGCTTTTGCCATCCTTCAAAGACATGAGACACAGCTTTTCAACCTTCCAATATGGACTGAAGACTCATGTCTCTCCAAGAATCCTCCATACCTTCAGTGCCAGATGGTGACTGCTCAGACATCCAGTTTGTGGACTGAGCAACTACTGGGGTCTCATCCCCCTTCAGAATATTGGTTGCAGTTGTTGGACTACCCAGGCTGTATCACGGAGACCAATACAGGAAGATCAAGACAGTATGTGGTGCTTACTAGAACTCATTTGGTGACCATGGAAAGGGAAAACCCCAATGTGGAATATAAGGGGAGGACTGATGGTTATTTGGGCTTGCCGAGGAAGAGCCTTCAAACATGATATCTTTCAGCCTAATAAAAAAATCATAAGCTGAAGATGCTAAAAGATATATGTGGCATGCATATATGCATATTTTGGAGTGATGCAAATTGGAAGAACAACAACAACAAAAGACTGGGCCAAAGAACTGACTGAAATGGTGAACTTCTGCTTGAAACAGTAAACTTCTGCATCGAAAATTTTAAAAGAGACTGAGAAAAAGATGAAAAAGTATGTTTGGCAGAATGCATGAGCTCTGGTGGGGTGCGGGACAAGGAAGGGGGGATGGGTCTAGATTTGATTGGAAATTTTGTATGAAATGTACAAAGCTTCAATAAAAATTGGCTTTGAAAAAAAATGATCAGTAATCTGTGAAGTCTCCTCTTTTTGAGCATGTTCCTTACAGTTAGGATTTATATAAGTGGCATTCACAGTTTTCATAAACTATACCAATTCTTTGCACCACAATTACCAGTAGGTGGTCCCTACACAAACACAAAGAAAAGTTTTTCTGCCTTAAAATTGTTGACTTGATTGATGGGATAGGAGATGCAAAGGTTAAACTCCAGACAACTCTTGAAGAAATCCTCGCACTAAGCAGATATGGATGCTTCACAAAGACTTTCAGACTGTACTTTGTGGTAGAAAAGGAGGTGGATGCATGGCACATTATGAGGACGAAAAGACACCTGCCTATAAAGGGTTAGTTTTTAGTAGCAACATACCAGCTACACCTCACCTACCTGGAAATACTGTGCAGCAGAGGCAGCCATGTGCCTGTATATCCCAAATCTAATTGGCTATTGGCTCTCCCCTTGGAGAAATAACCCATGGCTGATGCCACAAGCTTACATCCTCTACAGGTTAGGAGATGTTATAAGCCACAGTAAGACCCTGTCATATTTAACAGGGGGGAAAATTGTAATTCATGGATTAACATATCCAAACATGTGTCTATGCTAAAGTAACCTACCATAACTATTAGTGCTGCTTAAATACCTATATATCTAATTGCTTGTTCTTCATTAGTAGGATCGAAAGGTTATTCCTGGACAAACTGTCAGCCCATGAAAGGAAACAGCCAGAATTGACCAGAGTCCAAGTCAACAGCTCCAGAGAGAGTGGACTGTTTTACCTCTCATCCACCTGTGCCCCTTTTCTAAGCCTAGGGAACAACCTGCGGAAGAGGGGGCGTGGTAGAATGTAAGGGCTGCGATTGGGGTGAATGGTGAAACTACAGCAATGTAGTCTGGACACTCATTTGATCAACTTGATTGAACAAACAACCTGTCACCCCCCACTGGATGGTGGGGCTGTAGGTGTTTGGGCACAACAGCCTGCAGATAGGTTTTGCATGAAGGATGCTTGTACTCATGGATTATCACTTATAGCTAAAAATGAAAAAAAAAACTGAGAGAAAGATGCAGGACAGTTATGGCAGAATGCATGATCTGGGATGGGGGGGGAAGGGAAATAAGCCTGAACTGAATTGGAAAAAATGTATGAAATGCACAAAGCATCAATAAAAACTAATTAAAAAAAAAGACAACAGAAATAGAAAGCTTGGTCATTTCCAAATAGAACTGTGGCATACAGATTTGTCTGTGCTGATGCAGTTAGAGACATTCAAAAGGAACCCAAATGACATTTGCCATTTGTGACAGTCAATTCTCTGTGACATTTGCTTGTGGTTTATAATAGGATGTTAATAATATGTTGATTTTTATCTTTGATGAAGCACAGGCACAGGTTAGAAGATTGTGATAGATGACAAATGGTCCTCAAAATGGACTTCACTGAATTGGGAACCAAGAAAAATAAAACAGAGCAATATAATTTACCCCTTTTGTTTATAATTGACAAAGATTTTCTTCTTTTTCAGTGCATTGCATAATGTTGAGACTATAAGAGTGAAACAACTTTCATTGCTGCTAAAGGAAATATAAATTAGGACCAAAATTTTTGTGGAATATAAGTAGAAGTCAGTGAGGTTGGATTCTGAAAGATGTGACTGTAAGGGATTTGGGTTCTAGTCCTTATCAGATCTGTGACTTAGAATAAATCATTGAAGCATGCTTAGTTCACTTTGTTCCTACAAATTGAGGTCTACAGTACTTACCCAAAACATGCTTACACAATTTAATCAATACTGTGTTCTCTTTCTGTTATGAAAGGGACCCGTGAAAATCTAAGACTTACATTCCCCTGCAGGGCAGTTATTTTTTTCAGTGTATTTCATTAACTCAATCATCCAGTAAACAGAGCCTGAGAGTCTAGAGGTGGAGATATAAACAGCTGCTCTTTTTAGTGGTGGAGATATAAAAATGAAGGAAACACAAAAATCCTAACATGAGAGAACTTATATCACGGCATCCATCTTTCAGGAATCCTTTAGGGCTGGTGCTTAAATGGGATGAGCCTAGCAGCACACTGTACTAACCTCTTCATTTCCCTGAGAAATCCCTGGCTAGCTCTGCTAGGAAGACCAGGTTGAGGAATTGTAAGCCTTACACTCACATGCCTCACAGTGAAGTTTCTTGCTTTTTGTCTGAGGATGACACCCGTTAAGGTGGTGTTTTAAACACTTGGCCAAGCCAACATGTGCCTCCCTGTTTTTGACCCCTTTTTTATATACATATCATATCTATATGTCTACCTTATCTGGGAAGGAGATTTCCAGCTATAAATAGACTTAGTCAGTCACAGTAATAGACATATGTAAAAACTGTATTAAGTACAATTGTTGTACTGTGTAATCAATTCCAGTTACAAATAGCATATATACTGTAATTACAGGTGATTCATTACCATCAAACACATTACTCTTTGAATGTGAAAGAGAAGGCAACCCCTTAATAGGTTTAAATTCCTAATTGAGCAACTAGGGGAAGAAAATGTCATTTTTCTCATTTGCACATGCAGCTGCCAGGAACTCAACCCCAATCTTCCTGAGAGGTGCCTTGAGGTTTATTTTTCATTGAATAAACTGAAGTTAAAAACAGATAGTGCCTTGTCTAATCTATTGCCAGTTGGTGATACTTTGGGTCACTGACCCTCAGATCATGAAGCCTTCTGTCTAGTAGCCATGGGCATCTTGGAAGGGAGAGTATGGGTGAACTCTGTTAAGGAAATGGACTCTGAGATAACAAAGACTGTTCCCCTTAGCCAGTTAGCTATTCACTGGAAGCCTCTTTCATGGGTTTCTTTGCACTGTTCAATCAGACTTTCTAGGTTTTAGCTGGTCTTGCAAGTAGATTTGCCTTAAGACATGGAGAGTGACAAGTAGTCCCTCATGCAGAACTATATAATTTGCTGACCCTCTAAATAAATATTCTTCAAAAATCTGCCAATCAGTTATTCGGATTGCAAACCAAACACAGCCAGGAAGAGTGCTGAAGTAGGACTCCTCATGGTCTGTGGAAATTCATTGCTGTCTCCATAACTACAGTACCCACGCAGCAGCTCAGCGGGCTCACTGCTTTTCAAAGTGAGCAAAGGTTTCAAGCTTATCAAGTTCTCAAACAAGGACAAAAAGCCTCATGATGAGAGTTGACATAAATTTGATTTTCCCCTTCTTATTATATTCTTGGAGATAATTTTGTGTCCCATATAGATTGTTCTCTGGGTCAGATGTTTATAACACGTGGCTGTTGACTACTCTCTGCTTATGACATGAAACTTGTTGGGCCAGTGAGATGAATCAGCAGTAAAGGTAAAGGTGTCTGCTACCAATCCTGATGAACTGCATGCTGGAAGGAAAGAAGTGACTCCTATAAGATATCCACTGGTTTCTATACAGGAGCCATGCCATGCATATACACAAGAAAGAAAGATAGAAAGAAAGAAAAAAAGAAAGAAAGAAAGAAAGAAAGAAAGAAAGAAAGAAAGAAAGAAAGAAAGAAAGAAAGAAAGAAAAAAAGAAAGAAAGAAAGAGAGAGAGAGAAGGGAAGGGAAGGAAAGAGGAAAGAGGAAAGAGGAAAGGAAAGGAAAGGAAAGGAAAGGAAAGGAAAGGAAAGGAAAGGAAAGGAAAGGAAAGGAAAGGAAAGGAAAGGAAAGGAAAGGAAAGTTTTTTTTACGTCCTGGGGAAATGACTATTCAGTTAAGAGCACTTTCTGGTCTGGCAGAGGACCTAAGTTCAGTTTCTACCAAACACACGGGAGCTCATAACAATCTGTGACTCTAGTTACAGGGATTTGAAGTCCTCTTCTGGCTTCTGTGGGCACCAGGCACACATTTGGTGCATTTACACACATGCAATCCAAAAGTTCATACACATAAAATAAATAAATTATTTTACATATATTTTGCTATAAAAAGAAGGAAATCTTGTCATCTGCAGCAATGCAGATGGACCTGAAAGACATTATATTAAATGAAACAAGTCAGACACAGAAAGACAAATGCCAAGTGCAAAAATTGATTGCAAATAAATAAACAAGAGGGGTTAACAGAGGTTGGAAAAGTAGGGAAGAAAACTACAGATATATAAGAGGAATAAGCTTTGTTGTTCTAATACATAATAGAATGACTAAAATTAATAATAAATTTATTTTATATTTCAAAAGAGATAGAAGAAATTATTTTGATCACTTTCAATGAAAGAAATGATCAACATTTGAGATGATAGATAAGTTAATTGTCCTGATTTGATCATTACATACTGAATATATATAAAAATATCACACTATACCTCATATACATATAGATAGATAGATAGATAGATAGATAGATAGATAGATAGATAGATAGATAGATATAATAGCTAACTGTGAACTAAGTATAATTAAAACATCTGACTTAAGAGCAGAAGATAATATCCTGGTTTTAACCAGTCTATCCTTTCTTTCCTCTCTAATACTAGCACATTTAAAGATGGATGTCATAGAGCTGTTCAGTTCAAGAAACAATTGACACTTCCTAATGATATAAAAGGGTAGGATCCTCCTAGATATAACCAGATCATATAGAATAATTAAAGTTCTGGAGACAAAGGCTGGCATCATGAGAAGAGAAGGAAGAGGTCAAACATAGACAAGAGACTGGGAAAGAGGAGATAGGAAAATGAGGATGCTCTTTGATCCATTTGTACAGTGTTAGGGGAGAGAGACCAAGAGGAGCAAGAAGCTGATTATCCTCTCTAGAGCAGCTCACTGTGTTAATAAGATGATACACAGCTTACTTGGATATTTTGGGAGAAAAACATAAGGCTCTTGGGGGGCCGTAGGCCTTATCAGGAATTCTTTATTTTTTCAATGTATATTTTTATTGAACTTTTGTGCACTTCATACAAAATATCTTAATCATCTTTATACCCTCTACCCCTATCTGAGCCCCCCAATATGGATACCTTCATTTACAGTATGCCATTTACCACTCTTCAAAGAAGCTTCTAAGAAGCTTTTAAGGAATTCTTATGGTGTGCTTACTTGAATACTGGATTTTTTTTGAGACAGGGTCTCTCTGTAGCCCCAGCCGTCCTGGAACTCACTCTGTAGACCAGGCTTGCCTTTGAATACTGGATTTTAAAGGCCTTTTGATTATAGATGTAGTCAGATGGCCATCCAAGGTATACAGAATTGCCAGAGCTTGTGACAGTGATTGGATGGGGGAGGAGTAATTTCCATTGAAAGTTTTCATCACAAGATTTTGTCCAGTAGGGTGAGAAAGACACAAGTCTAGAGGCCATCCAAGGTATCCAGATAGCAGCAGGTACAGGCACTGGAGCTGGGACACAGGTGGAGTTGTGTGATGCTCTGCATCCACTGGTCTTGTTCAAAGATTCTCTCCTTCCCCATTCTTGTCTAAAGGAGCCATATGGCTGAGGTGAAACTTATTT
Source organism: Rhizomys pruinosus (assembly GCA_009823505.1). Classification (NCBI taxonomy): domain Eukaryota; kingdom Metazoa; phylum Chordata; class Mammalia; order Rodentia; family Spalacidae; genus Rhizomys; species Rhizomys pruinosus. Next base: position 413,065 of record VZQC01003774.1, on the reverse strand, counting down.
GCTATTTGGAGACATCAAACAGCTATTCGATGAAAGAGCTAGTTTTCAAATGGAAACTTTCTATTTGGCTATTCTACTTCTCTTGTGCATACTAAAACAGCTCATTACCTACCATATAGAAGAAAAAATATTAAATGAATAGACAGCAGTAAAAGCAGAGGAAAGTACCAGGTCTCAAAGTCATAACTAATATAGCATTCCTGAATTCCTGTCCAAAGCCCTTTGAGGAAAGGCTTCTCTTTTCTCTTTTAACTTCTTGATGCATAGATTGCATTCTAAGGATTCTGGAACAAGAGAGGCCTAATTTGATGTACAATACAGGATTTAACACCCTAGAAGACTCTGAGTGAAGGTTCTAATACGCGGTTGAGATAGCAATTTTAATGTTAAAAAGTTAATGAGACATGTGTAATAAAGTATGACCATCAGAGTGACTGAAGCAAACCACACAGAGAGTGATCTACAGGCTCAGAGAAGGAGCACATTTCTATTACAAGAACAGAATGATCACTGGCTAACCATATTCCATAGAAGGGCCTAGAAGACACTCCACATACTAAAATCAAGAGTTCCCTGGGAAGGGACGAGCACCAGAAGCACTGAAATGCTCTGTAAGCTGAAACTGGTAGAGGGATGTGGTGCCACAGAACACAGTTTCCTGCAGTAATTGGAATGAGAAGATCCTGGAACATAGGAGTCATATGGAAGTACTTAGCAGCACTATGCAAGGTTGGGCCAATTACAAAAATGGGCAGCAGGATTGGAATGACAGCTGGAGGGGCATGGACCACAGAATGCATGGAGATGGCTTATAAGATGTAGTATTAGGAAGAGCAAGCTAAAATAGGAAGCTTCAAAGAACAATCCAAAGCATATATATATATATATATATATATATATGCAAAATATATGTATATCCCATTTTACACATGTATATATGTGTGTGTAAAATGTGTGTATGTGTGTGCATGCATTCATATACATTCAGTTGAGCTGGAGACAATGTAAGGAGGTGCAGATATGGGAGGGGATCTATATACCATCTGTATTAATCATTTTTCTGTTGCTGTGATAGAACCACCAAAACAAAGGTAACGTATAAAAGGAAGAATTTGTTTGAGCTTATGGTTGACAGATCCAGGGGAATAAAAGTCCCTCATAGTGGGGAGGCATGGTGACAGGAGGTGCAGGAGCAGAAAGAGGAGGTTCACATCCTCCAGCAGGCACAGGAAGCAGCAACCAACTGGAAGTTGACAAGGCTTTAAGAACTCTCTTGGGGAAATGGGGGGGGCACGGGTCTAGATTTGATAAAAATAAATAAATTAATTAAAAAAATAAGTATATAAATACTAAGAAAAGTAGGCTGTCAGAATCATGACCTTTGGAGTCTGATAAATATCTGTCATATCCTTATTCTGACACCGGCTAGCTAAAAGATCTGGAGAAAATATAGTGATTTTTGTTTTTTGGTATTTTTTGAGACAGGATCTCCCTTAGTCCCAGCTGGCCTGGAGCTCACTCTGTAGACCAGGCTGGCCTTGAACTCCCAGAGATCCGCCTGCCTCTGCCTCCCAAGTGCTAGGATTAAAGGCGTGCACCACCACGCCCGGCTCAGTGATGTTTTTATATAACAAATATTTATTATTGCCATTAGTCAGTATGGGCTAGATTATAATGCAGTAAATAAAAACAAATTATAATAATGATTTATATCTATGAAGATTAAAAGATGGGGAAGGAGGCTGCCCCACACTATCTTCTAAAACTTGGCTAGTAGCGGGCACATGTAAACTGCTGACAGTGTGACAGAAGAGAGAGCACCCAGGTGACCATGACTGCTGCCTGAAAACTCCACCTGAACACGGTGGCTGGGGGCATTTCATCGGCTAAAGCAAGTCCTTCAGCATCAACTCCAAGTAGTTATGGAAGTGGCTTCCTCAGATGAAAGGAAAGCATTTTCAAATGTTTTTTAATTATTAATGCATATTAATTGCTACTGCTAAAAAAAAAAGAACTCTCTAAGTCTCCCCCAGTGACGTGCTTCCTCCAGCATGGCCACACCTTCTAATGTCTCCCAAAACAGTGCTAATAACTAGGTGCAAAATGTNTATGTAAAAACTGTATTAAGTACAATTGTTGTACTGTGTAATCAATTCCAGTTACAAATAGCATATATACTGTAATTACAGGTGATTCATTACCATCAAACACATTACTCTTTGAATGTGAAAGAGAAGGCAACCCCTTAATAGGTTTAAATTCCTAATTGAGCAACTAGGGGAAGAAAATGTCATTTTTCTCATTTGCACATGCAGCTGCCAGGAACTCAACCCCAATCTTCCTGAGAGGTGCCTTGAGGTTTATTTTTCATTGAATAAACTGAAGTTAAAAACAGATAGTGCCTTGTCTAATCTATTGCCAGTTGGTGATACTTTGGGTCACTGACCCTCAGATCATGAAGCCTTCTGTCTAGTAGCCATGGGCATCTTGGAAGGGAGAGTATGGGTGAACTCTGTTAAGGAAATGGACTCTGAGATAACAAAGACTGTTCCCCTTAGCCAGTTAGCTATTCACTGGAAGCCTCTTTCATGGGTTTCTTTGCACTGTTCAATCAGACTTTCTAGGTTTTAGCTGGTCTTGCAAGTAGATTTGCCTTAAGACATGGAGAGTGACAAGTAGTCCCTCATGCAGAACTATATAATTTGCTGACCCTCTAAATAAATATTCTTCAAAAATCTGCCAATCAGTTATTCGGATTGCAAACCAAACACAAGCCAGGAAGAGTGCTGAAGTAGGACTCCTCATGGTCTGTGGAAATTCATTGCTGTCTCCATAACTACAGTACCCACGCAGCAGCTCAGCGGGCTCACTGCTTTTCAAAGTGAGCAAAGGTTTCAAGCTTATCAAGTTCTCAAACAAGGACAAAAAGCCTCATGATGAGAGTTGACATAAATTTGATTTTCCCCTTCTTATTATATTCTTGGAGATAATTTTGTGTCCCATATAGATTGTTCTCTGGGTCAGATGTTTATAACACGTGGCTGTTGACTATCTCTGCTTATGACATGAAACTTTGGGCCAGTGTGAGATGAATCAGCAGTAAGGTAAAGGTTGCCTGCTACCAATCTGATGAACTGCATGCTGGAAGAAAGAAGTGACTCCCTATAAGATATCCACGGTTTCTATACAGGAGCCATGCCAGGCATATACACAAGAAAGAAAGATAAAAGAAAGAAAAAGAATAAAAGAAAAGGAAGAAAAACGAAAGAAGAAGAAAAGAAAGAAAGAAAGAAGAAAGAAAAGAAAAGAAAGAAGAAAGAAAGAAAGAAAGAAAGAAAGAAGAAAAGAATGAAGAAAATAAGAAAAAAAGGAAAGAACAAAAAGGAAGAGAGAGAGACAGAAGAAGGAAGAGGAAGAGGAAAGGAAAGAGGAAAGGAAAGGACAAAGAGGAAAGGAAAGAAAGGAAAGGAAAGGAAAGGAAAAGAAAAGGAAAGAAGAAGGAAGCTTTTTACGTCCTGGGAAATGACTATTCAGTTAAGAGCACTTTCTGAGTCTGGCAAGGACCTAGTTCAGTTTCTACCAAACACACGGGAGCTCATAACAATCTGTGACTCTCAGTTACAGGGATTGGAAGTCCTCTTCTGGCTTCTGTGGGCACCAGGCACACATTTGGTGCATTTACACACATGCCATCCAAAGTCTTACACATAAAAAATAAATTATTTTACATTATATTTGCTATAAAAAGAAGGAAATCTTGTCATCTGCAGCAATGCAGATGGACCTGAAAGACAGTATATTAAATGAAACAAGTCAGACACAGAAAGACAAATGCCAGTGCCAAAAATTGATTGCAAATAAAAAACAAGAGGGGTTAACAGAGGTTGGAAAAGTAGGGAAGAAAACTACAGATATATAAGAGGAATAAGCTTTGTTGTTCTAATTTAATAATGAATGATAAAATTATATAATTAAATTTATTTTATTTTCAAAAGAGATAGAAGAAATTATTTTGATCACTTTCAATGAAAGAAATGATCAACATTTGAGATGATAGATAAGTTAATTGTCCTGATTTGATCATTACATATGAATTTTTTAATATATAAAAAATCACACTATACCTCATATACATACAGATAGATAGATAGATAGATAGATAGATAGTAGATAGATAGTAGTAGATATATAAGAGCTAACTGTGAACTAAGTATAATTAAAACATCTGACTTAAGAGCAGAAGATAATATCCTGGTTTTAACCAGTCTATCCTTTCTTTCCTCTCTAATACTAGCACATTTAAAGATGGATGTCATAGAGCTGTTCAGTTCAAGAAACAATTGACACTTCCTAATGATATAAAAGGGTAGGATCCTCCTAGATATAACCAGATCATATAGAATAATTAAAGTTCTGGAGACAAAGGCTGGCATCAGAGAAGAGAAGGAGAGGTCAAACATAGACAAGAGACTGGGAAAGAGGAGATAGGAAAATGAGGATGCTCTTTGATCCATTTGTACAGTGTTAGAGGGAGAGAGACCAAGAGGAGCAAGAAGCTGATTATCCTCTCTAGAGCAGCTCACTGTGTTAATAAGATGATACACAGCTTACTTGGATATTTTGGGAGAAAAACATAAGGCTCTTGGGGGGCCGTAGGCCTTATCAGGAATTCTTTATTTTTTCATGGAATTTTTTATTGAACTTTTGTGGCACTTCATACAAAATATCTTAATCATCTTTATACCCTCTACCCTATCTGAGCCCCCCAATATGGATACCTTCATTTACAGTATGCCATTTACCACTCTTCAAAGAAGCTTCTAAGAGCTTTTAAGGAATTCTCTATGGTGTGCTTACTTGAATACAAGGATTTTTTTGAGCACAGGGTCTCCTTAGCCCCAGCCGTCCTGGAACGCACTCTGTAGACCAGGCTTGCCTTTGAATACTGGATTTTAAAGGCCTTTTGATTATAGATGTAGTCAGATGGCCATCCAAGGTATACAGAATTGCCAGAGCTTGTGACAGTGATTGGATGGGGGAGGAGTAATTTCCATTGAAAGTTTTCATCACAAGATTTTGTCCAGTAGGGTGAGAAAGACACAAGTCTAGAGGCCATCCAAGGTATCCAGATAGCAGCAGGTACAGGCACTGGAGCTGGGACACAGGTGGAGTTGTGTGATGCTCTGCATCCACTGGTCTTGTTCAAAGATTCTCTCCTTCCCCATTCTTGTCCTAAAGGAGCCATATGGCTGAGGTGAAACTTATTTGCTATTTGGAGACATCAAACAGCTTTTCGATGAAAGAGCTAGTTTTCAAATGGAAACTTTCTATTTGGCTATTCTACTTCTCTTGTGCATACTAAAACAGCTCATTACCTACCATATGAAGAAAAAATATTAAATGAATAGACAGCAGTAAAAGCAGAGGAAAGTACCAGGTCTCAAAGTCATAACTAATATAGCATTCCTGAATTCCTGTCCAAAGCCCTTTGAGGAAAGGCTTCTCTTTTCTCTTTTAACTTCTTGATGCATAGATTGCATTCTAAGGATTCTGGAACAAGAGAGGCCTAATTTGATGTACAATACAGGATTTAACACCCTAGAAGACTCTGAGTGAAGGTTCTAATACGCGGTTGAGATAGCAATTTTAATGTTAAAAAGTTATATGAGACATGTGTATAAAGATGACCATCAGAGTGACTGAAGCAAACCACACAGAGAGTGATCTACAGGCTCAGAGAAGGAGCACATTTCTATTACAAGAACAGAATGATCACTGGCTAACCATATTCCATAGAAGGGCCTAGAAGACACTCCACATACTAAAATCAAGAGTTCCCTGGGAAGGGACGAGCACCAGAAGCACTGAAATGCTCTGTAAGCTGAAACTGGTAGAGGGATGTGGTGCCACAGAACACAGTTTCCTGCAGTAATTGGAATGAGAAGATCCTGGAACATAGGAGTCATATGGAAGTACTTAGCAGCACTATGCAAGGTTGGGCCAATTACAAAAATGGGCAGCAGGATTGGAATGACAGCTGGAGGGGCATGGACCACAGAATGCATGGAGATGGCTTATAAGATGTAGTATTAGGAAGAGCAAGACTAAATAGGAAGCTTCAAAGAACATCCAAAGCATATATATATATATAATATACATAAAATATAAATGCAAGATAATAATGATGCCGAAATAGATATGGGGGTTTACCCAGAGTGAAGGAAAGACTAGCTAGCTCTGGTTGAAGATACAATCTCTTGTCCTATTCCAGATCAGGGCAGATTTCCTTCCTATTACAAAGTACTATGGCTGTAGAAGGGGCTGGATCCCTATGAAAAAGGACCCTACATATGAATGAAGACAATGAAACCTTCTCATAAAAAACCTTGCAATTCAAATCTTAAAACTAACTATGGGAAAAGATTTGTTTGGTGTTCCAACAGGACAAAATGTCACCAACTAACGGCTGAGAAAGAAAGATACAGCTTTGCATTGAGCAGGATATACCAGAAAGTGCCAACTGAAAGGTTGACCCGTCTGAACATCGACCTCTTCCCTCCCCCTCTTTACCCTCTTTACCTTTTTTTAACCTCCTTAAACGCCTAGATTGCTAAAACATCAAACCCCTCTGTGGCCCCTACTGTAACACTATTTAATGAGTCCTAATGACTTACCTTCTAGGTGCGCAAAGGTTTTGATATGAGAGACTTTCTTACCTCCCCCCAGAACAAGGAGAAATATGACGATGATGGGGTTCTTCTCCAACTGTAAATTGGAGACAACTATTATAGAGGTAATCTCTTATAAAAATGGTAAACTGCCTTCTTTAATTGACTAATAGACATAAGAACTGTGGAAAAGGATTATTCTCTGTTCAGAACCAAATATAATACTAAAGTCCTTAAATATGCACTTAAGCAAAATATATCAATACAGGAGCTCTGACATCAGTAATGAATTATTCTCCAGGAGATATTGGCCAGGGGATCTAAGGCCCCACAAAAAGGTAAAGGCTCCATCGCCTCTAAACTGGGATCATCTGCAAGAAGAGGGGCCATAAGGCCCTGCTGCTGAAGACCTGATGTTAACATGGGAAAGATTATGAGACCACACATGCAGTGTACAGATGGCCCCTGGAACACCAGAGAGTGTTATCAAAGGCCCACTAAACCAATAAAGCAAATACAGGTCTCCTTGAGTCAAGCAAGACTCCACTGTCAGCACCAGCTACACCTCAACTGCCTGGAAATACTGTGCAGCAGAGGCAGCCATATGCCTGTTATACTCCCAAAATCTAATTGGCTATTGGCTCTCTCCTTGGAGGAATAAACCCAGGCTGATGCCACAAAGCTTTACATCCTCTACAGGTTAGGAGCTCTCATAAGCCACAGTAAGACCCTGTCATACTTAACAGGAAAAAATGTATTCATGGACCAACATATCATCTAAACATATGTGTCTATACCAAAGAAGTAACACTACCATAACTATTAACGCTGTTTAAATACCTATATATCTAATTGCTTGTGCTTCATTAGTAGGATCGAAAGGTTATTCCTGGACAAACTGTCAGCCCATGAAGAGAACACAGCCGAATTGACCAGAGTCCAAGACAACAGCTCAGAGAGAGTGGACTGTTTTGGTTCTCATCCACCATGTGTGCCCCTTTTCTAAAGCCCAGGGCATAATCTGTGGAAGAGGGGGCGTGGTAGAATGTAAGGGCTGCGATTGGGGTGAATGGTGAAACTACAGCAATGTAGTCTGGACACTCATTTGATCAACTTGATTGAACATACAACCCCTCACCCCCCGCTGGAAGGTGGGGCTGTGGGGGTTTGGGCACAACAGCCTGCAAATTGGTTTTACATGAAGGATGCTTGTACTCATGGATTATCACTTATAGCTAAAAAATGAAGAAAAAAAAACTGAGAGAAATATGCAGGACAGTTATGGCAGAATGCATGATCTCAGTTGGGGTGGGGGTGGGGGGGAAGGGAAAGGGAAATATGCCTGAACTGAATTGGAAAATGATGTATGAAATGCACAAAGCATCAATAAAAAAATGTTAAAAAAAAAGAAAAAGGACCCTACATAATGAAGCCAATTATATATAGTAGTGACCACTGTTTATTCATATAATTGAATGCTGTATAAATGAGACCATCTGAATATATTAAGAAATTTGGATTTAGAATTTAGACTAATGTTAATGTCTAGAGATCCAAGGCACAACAGTAATGTTCTGTTTGGACATAGGATGGTAGAAGTTAGACTTCCTACTTAATCAATTAGGAACCTAGTTTTAACAGTGTGGCCAAATGTGGTATCTTTATCAAAGTAAGTTAACATAGTCTTTGTTACATGGAATACAACCAAGGGATCTGATAGCGCTTTGATTCTCCAAATTCATCAGGAGGGAGAATCAGAAAGAATTTGTATTCAGATGCTGTAGACAACAACACACATTCCAAGTTTTCTCACAAAGTGGTGTTTTCCTGCTTTTTAACATTATGGTGTTGAAGGGATAAGGATCATCTGGATATCCTTTCAGAATATCAGATTATATGGAAGATATAATATTAACCAGTTCTGAACAGCAGTTAGGGACAACTGATGTACATGCCTTTGTAAGAATAATATGCAGAGCTGGGCGAGGTGGCGCATGCCTTTAATCTCAGCACTCAGGAGGCAGAGGCAGGTGGATCTCTGTGGGTTCAAGGCCAGCCTAGTCTACAGAGCAAGCTGCAGGACACCTGGTACTAAAAGGGAGACCCTGTCATAAAAATACCAAAAAAAGTGTAAAAGAATAATGTGCAGAGGGTAATGAGTAAATCCTACAATGTTTGCTATGAAATTATGAGGGTAAAGTAATTTGGGGCATGCTGAGACATCATCTCCAAATTAAACATCAAACAATCACATCCTTTTCTGACCCTAAAAAAGTGTTTATTTGGGGCAGCAGACCACTCTTCACTTTGGAGTACTTCTGTGATATATTTATCAACTGACAACCAAGCTTTGAGTAAGAACATATTTTGCAATATATTCAGGCTGCTACACAAGAAACAGCAAGACAGATTACATGGTCCTGGGATTCCTTTTCCTAGCTTTTTTCTGTTATTTCTTTTCACTTTTATTTTTCTCTTACCTTACCTTCTTTTTTGGAGATATGATCTCACTCTGTTACAATTGGCTGGTCTAGAACTTTCTCTGTAGACTGCCCTCAAACTTGCAGCTAAACTTCTTGCTCTTACTTCTCAAGTACCGATACTGCAGGCATGTGCCACCATGCCCCCTGTTGACAGCGGGATTTTTGTTAAAGAAAGACATCGTATGGAGCTTTGGCAAACACTAATAGGGAAATCAACAGTTCATATTCCCAGGAGCCTCGACAAGGTCTGTCCCATCTTTAGCCAAGAACCACATAGCCTCTGACTATCTCATCATCAAAGATCTCAAACTCATCATCCTGCTTCTTGTTGAGGAAGTACTGCATCATGATGGAGACTTAGTATTCTAGGTTCACTCTCATCAACCAAGAGGAGGTCAGGAACTAGAGTAAATGGTAGCTTCCAAGGCAGACTTGACTCCTTACCACACTTCTGGAGTCTGTTAGAACTTCATTGGACAAGTAGTACAATGAGAAAAAGAAAGATACAGGTGCATAGAGATGGAACAAGGGCCAACACATTAGATTTTTCATGGTACAGAAGATAATCAGTATATAGGCATATATAAACATGACCTCATATCTGTTGTTATACTATTCCCTAACATGGAGTGACTTCATATCTGTGGTCAACATTATAGTATTGCTGTAATTGATGCCTGACAAGTTTATTGTAATCACTTCCTAGCTCATGTGAGCAACTGGCTTTGAAATAGATAAAGATGGCACAGGTGTCCAGATAACAATAAAGTTTCTGAAATCCAGAGGAATTAATTTATAAAATTGGTATAATTTGTACAATTATAGTAGTGAGTGGAGGTAAGCATCTGAATTTAGAGACCTCTCTACCACTAATTACCTATGTGGCCTCCAGCAAATTATTCCCTCTGTGTGATGGTTTCTCCAAAGAGAGATAATATCTACCTCACAGGGCTATTGTATCTTGTAAAATACTATACATGCAAAATATGTGCATATACATATATAAAATTAAAAAATAAATTAAAGAGTAGAACACAGTACCTTAAAAGTTCTGACTCACAGCACTAACATGTCTAAAGAAAATAATGGAAGATAGTGTAGATTTTAGTATTCTAGCAGGCATAAGGGGACTTGGGGTTTCAGACACCACCATGGAAGTGGAGAAAAGATGGTTGTTCAGAGGAACCTGGTCCTTGGACACTGAGGACTTGCTCTATTCTGAGTCATAGGAAGTGTCAGGACAGCATGATCCACCTACATTTGCTTAGGTGAAGGACTCCAAAGCAAAATTCCAAGGACTGTGTCACTTTGTCCAGTGCCTTTGACGATAGTGTAACTATTAAAATCCTATGTGTGGAGCCGGGCGTGGTGGCGCACGCCTTTAATCCTAGCACTTGGGAGGCAGAGGCAGGTGGATCTTTGTGAGTTCAAGGCCAGCCTGGTCTACAGAGTGAGTTCCAGGACAGCTGGGGCTACAGGGAGACCCTGTCCGGAAAAGACAGAAAAAAAAAAAAAACAAAAAAAAAACCGATGCTGTGAAGGTAGGGGGCTATAGACTGACTTCCTGAGTATGGTACATCCTTGCACACAGATTAGTATTTGGGAGACTGCAGAGGCATGAGGGATCAAGAGTTCAAGGCCATCCTGGGCTACATAGTGAGAGCTTGTTAACTAAAATGAAACAACAAATTCTTTTGTTTCAATAAATGTATCACTTCTTATTCTTTTGCATATTCCTGTTTGTTCCAGTTATTTGTAATTATGCCACCTAATAATTTAAATACTCGTCATCTCTTTTTATATTTTCAAAGATTTATTTTATTTTTAATCATGTCTATCTGTGTTGGGGTAGGTGTACATTAGTGCAAGTGCCCACAGAGGCCACAAGAAGGAGTTGGATCTCTTGGAGCTGGAATTACAGGCATTTGTGCACCACACAGAAGAGGTGCTGAGAACCAAACTTAAGTCCTTTGCCAGAGTATCAAAGTATCAAGCATTCTTAACCCGAGACATCTCCCCAGCCCCTTGTCAACTCTTTGAAACATATCTACTTATTTATATCAATGCAATTTTTCTGCTTTGCAGTTCATTAATTTGCTTTATAGATGCAATTTTGAGACTGCATAATTTATGTATAATTCACACAGTTTTAGATACAGAGTTCAATGAATTTTTGCAAATGTATAGACCTGTGTAAGTACTATTATGTGTATAAATACTACTATGTCAAAGTAGAACTGTTTCTTGGTATCCTAAAAAGATTTGTTTTGGAACCTCCAAGGACACCAAAATCTCTAATCCCTTATGTAAAATCTCATAGTATTTCTCTATAACCTATGCACGTACATTGGTACACATTAATTCATTTTTAGACAATTTAATATCTAATGCAATGCAAATGATTATAAGATCCTATTTTTAAGGGAGTAATGACAAATAACATAAAGAGTACACATTCAGCATAGATATAATGCTAGGACTCAAAAAGTATATGTTAGAGAGGGGATCAGTGCATAAAGTGCTTGTGCTGTAGACTCCAGGAACTGAGGTCAGATCCCCAGAACACATGTAAAAGCCAAGCATGACAGTATGTGCCTGCAACTTAGCACTGGGGCGGGGGCAAAGATAAGTAAATCTCAAGGACTCACTGGCCAGCTAGTGTAGCCCAAGTGGAGAGCTTCAGGTTCGATAAGAGATCTTGTCCCTAAAAGTAAGGGGACGGGATGCACTATTTTATGGATATAGCAATAAATCATTACAAGTCATTTTAATATTATGTCTATTTAGCAAAATATTAGTACTATATTTTCCCCTAGCTCCCACCATACATCTAGCCATAAGTTCTTGACACTGATAACCATTCCAGGTATAGATTCATCTCACAGAATAGGCCTTAATTTCAATCTGATGTGGCTGGTTAGTCCCATAACATTCAACCTTCATCAACAAACCATTGCAGTAGAAGGAAATTAACATGGAAACAAACAAGTGGACAACATGCAAAAGATAAAAGACCCCAGAGTGGTCACCCCTAAATGGGACATCTACATTACACTTCTTTTTCCAAGGCTCAGAGATTGTTGCAGAAGAGGGAGCATAATGATTGTTAACAGCCAGAGGTGGTGGATGACTACAGGGAAAGAGTGTTTTCCAGGTAGAAGAACATTTGCTTGTATGAATTTTGAGCAATTGTGAAAGCAGGCACAACATCTTTGTAAGCTCAAGACAGACAAAATCCCAGTACAGAATGGGGATGTGAGAATGAAGCCCAAATCCTAGCTGAGGAATGATTGACAATTGATAGCTGCTTGGAGAAGGGGAGTCGTTATTCTTTATGAGTGTGATGCCAAGTGTGTTGACCACAGTCCTGGGCAGACTCCATATCCACACTATATGGGCAGCACAAATTGAACTTGATGTGTTTTGAAAAGATAAAATGGCCATTGCAGCTCTTGTCACAATACTGATGAGCTAGAACCACCCCAAATGCCCCTCGACCAATGAGTAGATAGAGAAAATGTGGCTCATCAACACACTGGAGTTCTATGCACCAGTAAAGAAAGATGGCATTAGGAACTTTGCAGGTAAATGGATGGAACTAGAAGATATTATGCTAAGTGAAGTAACAGAAAAGCAAATGACAAATGTTATCTCTAATTTGTAGATGCTAGCACCCAGCACTGAGTTGTAAGGCAAACTGAGCAACATCAACGTTCTATACCCATTTCCCTGAAAGCAACTGTAGTCTGATAATGTAAATCCCTTATCAGGTATCAGGCTCTAGAGTTAACCCAGCACTTATTTTTAGACTTTTTAATCTTGGTATATGGATGGAGGATATGTAGGCATATTTTAGAATAATATAAATTTAGAAAGGGAAAAATGGGAACCCTGAAATATAATATGGCAATGACAGTTTGTGTACAGATGTTATAATTTTAATATAGGTGTGACACACACACACACACACACACATATATATATATGCATATGTTGAAGCAATACAGATCAGAGGGAACAACAGCAGAGGAACAGGAACAGGGAACTGACTGAAACAGTAAAGTTCCTCCAAGGATAATAAATCCTCTACTTTGAAAAGAATCAGAAAAACATACAGGGCAGGAATGGCAGCGTGCATGAACTCGGGTGGGGTGGGGTGGGGGGCATGGAAGGGGAGATGAGTCTAGATTGGAATGAGAAATGATGTATGAAATGCACAAAACTTCAATAAAAAATGTTAAAAAGAAAAGATAAGATGGCACAAATTTGTGGGGATAGTAGACCTAGGGGGAGTGTGGGGAGTATGAGGTGTGGGTGAATATGATAAAAATATATTGTTTAAAATTAGCAAAGAAAAGACTGGTTTGTCATGACATTGTGTCTGACCACAGTATTTATTTTGTGAGAGTGCTTCTTAGTATTTCTTGTGCAGAACTGCTTGATCTTCTGTCCAAGCCTTTTCTAAAGTATTACACTGTAGTTACAAGTATCAGGCTGGTGTAACTTAGCCTTTCTGGATGCGTAATGACCATACTTTATGCCCATACCAATTTGGCTGAGGGTCTTAAGGGATAACTTTGCTCCTTGCCCTCAGAGGTCAACTAAGTCCCAAGGGACTATGCATGGGGGCATCTCTTGAAATGTCCTACAAATATGAGTCACCAGTCTTCCTGTGCAGGGAGGTCTTGGAGATCCACTAATGGGACATCAGCCAGTGTCCAGTCTATAAAGAAGAAAGTCTGTTCATGCTTCAAAAGGGAAGCCTGGTCTAGCAAGACCTGACTTTTTCCTCCTGTTGATGGAATTGGTGATTGAAAAGCCAAAAGGAGCCAGGGGCTCCTTCTCCCCCAAAAAAGTGAGTGACCCCTGAGGACCAGATCTTTGAGAAAACAAAAACCTTGGTTAATCTGGGCTAACTGTGTGGCCTTAAACATCCAAAAGGAAAGTATAACCAGTAATAAATAAATAGTAAGTCCTGAAAATTGTACTTCAGATATAAAACTTGAGATCTTAGTAAAAAGACAAAAAGTTAAAAACAACAACAACAACAACAAAGAACACAGTTGTTTTTCCCATCTTAGTGGTAAGAGCAGCTACTCTGCTGCTGCCACTGCTTTTGCCATCCTTCAAAGACATGAGACACAGCTTTTCAACCATCCAATATGGACTGAAGACTCATGTCTTTCCAAGAATTCCCCAAACCTTCAGTGCCAGATGGGGACTGCTGAGACATCCAACTTGTGGACTGAGCTACTACTGGGGTCTCAGCCTCTTCAGAGTATAGACTGCCATTGCTGGGTTACCCAGTTTGTATCATGGAGACTAGTACAGGAAGATAAAGACGAGACATGTTTCTTACTGGACCTCGTTTGGTGACCATGTGAAGGGAAAACCCCAGTGTGGAGCACAAGAGCAGAACTGATTGTGGTTTGAGATTGCCAAGGAGGAGCCTTCAAACATAACATCTTTCAGCCTAATAAAGAAAAAAAATCATAAGCTGAAGATGCTAAAACCTATGATAAATGTGGCATGCATATATGCATATATTGGAGTGATGTATATTGGAAGGAACAACAACAACAACAACAACAAAAACACTGGGTCAAAGAACTGACTGAAATGGTGAATTTATGCTCAAAACAGTAAACTTCCGCATTGAAAATTTTGAAAGAGACTGAGAAAAAGATGAAAAACATGTTTGGCAGAATGCATGAGCTCTGGTGGGGTGGGGGCAGTGAGAGGGGCACGGGTCTAGATTTGATTTGAAAATTTGTATGAAATGCACAAAGCTTTAATAAAAATTAGCTTTGAAAAAAATAAAATTATCAACTAATTAATAAAATATTTTTGAATAATTAAGTGGAGGTGATGGAGAGATGGTGCAGTGATTAATAACACTGGCTCCTATTGCAGAGGGCCTGGGTTTGAATACCAGCACCTACATGGTGGCTAAAAAGTTGTCCATACTGGAAACATAAGTTTGTATCTGAATAAGCTTAGTGGTAGATTGTGGTAGGTAAACAAAGTACAGTGTTTGCCTAACACTTATTCCTGGACTGCTCAGTATATTGATATATTTGTCAGAAAATTCTGGAGATGGGAGCTGGAGAGATGTGTCAGCAATTAACAGCACTGGATGGTCTTGCAGAGGACCCAGGTTCCATTCCCAGCATCCACATGGAGACTAAGAACAATCAGTAATTCCTGTTCCAGGGGATCTGATGCTCTCCTCTGACCTCCAAGGGCATTACACAACATGGATGCACTTACAGGCAATATACACTCATACAAATAAAATAAAATAAAATAAAATATAAAAATAATTTTTAAAAAGGGAAAATTCCAGACATGTGCCACATTCAGCACTGCAGGGGTCCTCAAACTGCACATTATCCAGCTATGTTATATTATATTATATTATATTATATTATATTATATTATATTATCCCTCCATGGTTCCAGATACTTGATGCCGCCTATTGAGATAAGATGCCAATTATTAGTATTCCTTCGACATAATTTTGCCCATTTTTCCATTTGTTCAGTATTATATAAAACTAACCTACTGGAAGCATCTTATTAATTCTATAGAAATAATTGCACAAGGAGAGAAATTTATGTATGGTAAATTTAAAATCTAAAACGAGAAGAGACAGCTCCTTAACATTAGCTTTCAAACTTGTTAAACTTTCAAAGAGCTGGAGATTAAAAAAAAAATCCTATCTTAATTTCCTCCTCCCCATTCAGCTGGCCACATCTCTAACTCTGTTCTCTCTCTCTCTCTCTCTCTCTCTCTCTCTCTCTCTCTCTCTTTCTCTCCTCCCTCCCTCCATCACAACCATCCTCCCTCCCTTCCTCCCTGCTCCTTTTGAAGAGAAAGCTCCAAAAGCAGTTTTATACATCCTCTGTTAACATCCTTCACTTCCCCCCTGACCCTTACTATACTAGGACTTTTGTCCCAAGAATTGTAATGGATATCCTTTCGACAAGGACACAATCTTTATTTTGTCAAATTACTGAGGATTATTTTAACAATCCCATATACTGCACATTCCTTTATCAGTTAATTTTGTCACTTAGCGAAAAAATCTTGACATTTTTCCAGTCTATAGCACAAGGTACTGGAAACAAATTCAAGGCCTTTTACTCACTATTTAGCCATGGGTACAATACTTATTCTCTAAATCCTTCACATTTTCATCTATAAACTGAGAATGAATACACCATCAGCCTTGTACTATGAGCATAAACAATATATGAAAAAGGCCAGCACACGATTCATTATAGTCATTTTTATCTGTTTTCCTATGTCTTGGTTAGGAATTACTATTTGTGCTGCCCCCATTGTATAAACTGTTGTTTATTAGTATCCAAGTACTTTTTACTTTTTAGCTAATTAATATACCTACCAACTCACATAGTTACCTTTTGGGGATACGAAAAATGTTCAAATTTCATTACGTTTTAAGTATAAAGTGCATTACTCCCAGCTACCATCACCATCAGTGTATTATAGATCAGGTCTCCAGAAGTTATTCGCTTTCTAACTGCATATTTTTAGCCTTTGAGCAGCATATCTCCTATCGAGATAAGATGCCAATTATTAGTATTCCTTCAACATAATTGGTGCAGCATTTTCCTTACTCTTCCCTCTGGTATCCACACTTATGTTCTTTTTTTTTTTCCAGAAGTTCAACTTTTCAAATTTTTTAAACATTTTTTTCTTTATTTCCATTTCATGTGTATGATTCTGCATATGTTTAACTGCATCCATCTCATCATGAAATGCCTGAGGAGGAGAGACAGAGGAGGGTGTTAGATCCCCTGGAAATGGAGTTACACACAGTTGTTAGCTGCCATGTGGGTGCTGGGATTTGAACCCTGGTCTTCTGTAAGATCAACCAGTGCTCTTAACCACTGAGCCTCTCTCCAGCCCCAGAAGTTCAACTTTTGAGATCCTACATATTCTAAGAGTTCTAATTTTTGTTTTTATTTTGAAATAGCTGTATTATGAAGTCATATTACATTGTGATTTGGACATTCACTTCTTTAATAATGAGAGAAGTCGAGTATGTTTTTCCTAAATTTTGTAGTTATTTGTAGGCCTTCTTAGAGAAAGATGTAGTTGAATCCTTCTATTTTTAATAAATTAGACTATTTTTATTCTTGAGTTCTTTATACATTCTGGATACTGGCACCTTTTGAAATATATGATTTGTGAATATTTTCTCCAATTCTTTGGCTTACCGTTCACTCTGTTGGTATTACTTGAAGCAGAAAATTTATTAATGTGGATGGATTACAATATATTGTTTCTATGGTATATCCAAGGTATCATGACCAAACTCAATCTGAAACTTACTTTTACTAGGTTACAGTCCACAATTCTTTCAATGTACTGTTAAATTTTTTACCTAGTTAACTATTTGTGAGAAGGTGTATATGTTCATCTATAGTTTTCCCATAGTCTTTGCCTAGCTTTATATTACAGTGATACTGATTTTATGAAATGAGTTTTGACTTAAAAGGGACGATGTCTTCTTTTCAATGTTTCAGTATATTTTCAGAAGTATTTTAAAACATACTTTATTTTAAACAGTTTTAGTCTCAGCAAAATTGAACAGAAAATGCAGTTTTCAACTAATTCATGCTTCCCTGTATAACTAGAGCCTCTTTAGTCAAACTTCTGCACCAATAAGACACATTTATCTCCTGTTGAAGAGAACTGTAATTTATTTTCTCAACTGAATGTGCACTCCTGTGTTCTCATTGGGAGAAAGTTTGATAATTCCCTAAAATGTAGAAGAAACTTGTATCTCTAAGACTTTAAACTCAAGGCCTATCAGTGAGATTTAGAATCAACAAATTTATCATTGTCCTAGTTTACTTCTACTTTGCTGTGATAAAACATTGACCAAAAGCAACATGGGAAGGATGTGGGAAAAAAAGATTTTATTTTAACTTACAGCTAAGGGAAGGCAAGCAGAAACTTACATCGTTAAGGGAAAATAAGGCAGAAACTTAGGGCAGGAACCTGGAAGCAAAGAAGCAGAGACCATGGAGGAATGCTCCTTATCAGCTTGCTTTCCTGGCATCCACAGCTACGTTTCATACACAACCCAAGCCCACCTACTCACCACTAAAAATGGCTCCACTCACAGTGAGATTGGCCCTCTTCCATCAACTAGCAATCAAAAACTGTCTAATAGATATGGCCACAGGACAATTCAGTGTGGGAAATTTTTCACTTTTGGTTCCCTGTATCCAAGTGTCTGTAGTGTATATGAACTTGAAAAAAAAGCTAACTAGCACATGTTCTATAGCCCAAGAAACTGTCAATAAATGGTGAAGTGAAAGAAGTGGCCCACACAATCATGTGTATTTGCAGGGTCATAAAAGCTGTTATGTTCGTGCAAAAAATCTGGGAAGTAAAGCATATAAACAGACAATATAGAAAGCTCAATTTGGAATATGAAACCAGAATGGTGGTGGGTAGGAGAGAAAATGCAGAGAAGGGAAAGGGATAAGGAGCTGGAGAGATGGTCAGGCAGTTAAGAGCACTGACTCACCTGGGGTCCAAAACCTTCTCTAACTCCAGTTTTAGGGGATCTGACTCAGCTCTTCTGGCCTCTGCAGACATTGCATGACATGGGTGCACTTACATACATGCAGGAAAAACTCTCATACATTTGAAACAAAAAATAATATCTAATATATTTTAAATGGATAAATCTTGTTACTAAAGAGGTAATGGTGGTGTCTGAGAAGTTTTGCAAGGTTTTCCATTGTTTGAAACTTCAGCAAGTTTAAAAAGTTAATGTGAAAGATTTAGCTCAAATTAAAACCTGGAAGTTGCTTCTTGCTTTCTTTCTTTTTTTTTTTTTTTTTTTTGTTTTATTTTGTTATTTTTGAGACAGGGTCTCCCTTTAGTCCCAGCTGGCCTGGAGCTCACTCTGTAGACCAGGCTGGCCTTGAACTCACAGAGATCCACCTGCCTCTGCCTCCCGAGTGCTGGGATTAAAGGTGTGCACCACCATGCCTGGCACTTCTTGCTTTCTTATTGCCTACTTAGTGCTCATGAAACACCTTCAAGTATAGTATGGGCGGTGGACACAATTCAAATTTAATCTTAGTGAAGGAAAGAATGGAACTCTGTGAAAAAAATGTTCAAACAGTTTTATGACTTGGGTAGACAGCAGGCTGAGAACCGGATGTATTGGTGCTGGAAAATGGTAGATTTGAGGATCCTGGCACTGATGATTGCTGGATGGGTTAAATTACTTGGGAAAGATACCAGCAAGTTAGGGAGTCTAAGGACAACCATTACGCAAACATTGGGCCTTCTGTGCTCTATCACTCAGTCCTCTAGGCCATTTAATTGACACATCTGTCTTCCCATGCTACCCCAACCCCTCTCACTCATTTCCTCTCCAGTACACTCTGGATGCAGTAGCCTAGATCCTGAACCAGTCCTCCATCCCCCTTCACTCACCTTCTGCATGCCCTTTACACTGATGACTGTGAAGGAGAACTAGGGACACCTGGTTTCATAATATGGATACCTCATAGTATATGATTGTAGTTTAGATTTGAATGTTCTTTAAAGGTTGATTTGTTCAAGTCTTTGTCCTCATAAAACTGTTGAAAAGTGAGGCTTTGTGGGAAGCGCATGTGTCACTGGGGTTATGCCCCTAAAGGGATGTGTGGAATCCTAGCCTTTGCTTTTTAGTTTATGCTTCCTGGCCATGATGTGAGTGGTTTTCTTCTACCATTCTCCCCTCCCCCCCACCACCAAACTGCACTGCCTCACCACAGGTCAAAATCAATAGGGTCAACCAATCATGGACTAGAGCTTCCAAATCTATGAGCAAAATTGAAATTTGTCTCTTTATCAGTGGATTGTCTCAGATGTTTGTTACAGTAATGGAATCCTGACTAACTCAGTTTTCCTTTATAACTTTTAGAGTTTTCAGAATACCTAGATTCTGTACATAGTCTCATAAACTGTATTTTAAAGGAAATTATCACTTTTTGTGATTCAAGAATTCAAACCATGTTTTTTACATGTTAGATAAACTCACTAAGGATTTGTGCAAGGTAAGCAAAAGCTCTACTACTGAACTACATTGCCATCCCAGAGTATCCTCCTCCTCCTCCTCTTCCTCCTTCTCCTCCTCTTCCTCCTTCTCCTCCTCCTCCTCCTCCTCCTCCTCCTCCTCCTCCTCCTCCTCTGCCTCCTGAGTGCTGGAATAAAGTTGTGCATGGTGCCTGGCTCCCAGATTGTCTTTTAGTCATTACATTGTTTCTGCTACACATGCTAAGCAAGAACTCTACCACTGAGGTTCATCTATGGCTTTGATGTGGCTATTCTTTTGGCAGTCTTGACCCCTGCTGTCTCGCACAGACCTGTGAAAGTCTGGACTGTCCTTTGATCTCTCAGGAAAGAACTTTGATCTGGATTTTAGCCTGAGATTCCCTCCTCCCAGTTACCTGCCCCAACCCCCAATTGTGTGTACATGTCCTGGCCCATGCCTGGGTTAGTATATAAGCCCTGAGTTCCAACAATAAAATTGAGTCTATTCCCTCAGGCCTTCTCTGAGTCCGTGTATGTGTGTCTGGCTATATGTCTGTCTTTATCTTTCTATTTCCTCAGGTAAAATCCCTGGTGGGCCCTCCCATCTCCTTGACGGGGCTAAGCCAAGGAGAGAAGAACAAACAGCATGTAGATGTCGGCCACGCGTGCATAAATGACCAATCAGATGACTATAAACCCCGACAAATGGCGCCCAAGAACGTGGGGCTTCGATTTCCACTAGACAGAGGAAGAGGAAAAAAGGTATTTTTCGGGCTGACTCTCTTAGCCTTGATTTCCCCCATGCGAGGGAAATCTCAGAGGTATTTACGGTGAACACAGGGAGTTACACCCCTAATGCAAGATTAAGGTAGCCAAGGCCAGCTCGGCACATCTCCATGGAATTCTCTCTTCCCGGAGATTAGTCTTTGAACTGTCTCTCTAACCACTAGCATTTCCTAACTCTATCAGTCTCCGTCCCTCCTCTATACGGCCAGCTCCGCACATCTCCGTGGAATTTAACTCTTTTTTTCTACGAGAGATTAGTCTTTGAATCTGCTTTCAGTCTGTTTCCTCTATACAGCCAGCTCGGCACATCTTGGAATTCTCTCTTCCCGGGGAGAATAGTCTTTAAACTCTCTTTCCCTAACCACTAGCATGTCCTATCTTCCTTTATCATGGGTAACAAACAGTCACGCCAATCTAAAACCAAGCGGCTGTGGCAGAAGCTCAGCCACAGTCCGGGCTAATAGAGGGGTGGGGAGCGAGCCAACGCTGTGTGACAGCATGCCCCAGGGGCTTGGAAGAGTCCGGTGCCTAGTTGGGCAGCAGGCAAGAGCAACAATAGCAGGGGCACCCGCTGGGGTTCAGGGGCCTGAGCTCAGGCTGCCAGACTCAGCGAGGCACGCACCCTGTGGCTCTAAGGCCCTGGCGCAACCCGGAGGAACATGGCCACTGCTTCCCTGGGAGGAGCCAAGCCTGCCCCTGTTGAGCCAGAGCGCTGGGCTGGGAGCTGGCGGGGCCGCAGGGGGCCGCGAAGGGACCCAGATGAGACCTTAGTCTAGACCGGGGCCAGGCGCAGCAGGCAGCCTTGGGACCACTCGCTCAGCCTCATGCCACCACCACACATGCGGTGCTGCCCACTCAGCCTGTGCCGAGACCCCGCCCCTCCCTCTCATTCTTTGCCACTTTTCATTTCCTTGTTACGACCAAAAAAAAAAAAAAAAAAAAACACTATGTTTCCAGGGTGCTTCAAGTCTGTCCCTGAATAAAGTTACTGTGATTCCAGGTTTTCTTCTTTCAGGTTTTTCAGAGGATATACAGAAAAAAATGTACCTTTAAACTTTACTGTGTTCTTTCTCGTGATACTTGCTCAGAATTAAGGTAATTATACTGCTCCTTGCACATCACTTTTTACCTCGAGATACTATTTAATGATGGCCAGTTAAAATCTATAGCATGCTTCTCTAAGCCTGAAACATGGGTACCCAAAAACATCTTTAAGCAAATTGTGCACAACTAATCAATTAATAAGTCCTAGGCATTTCAAAATCAATCAATTAAGGATCCTAAACAATTCTAAAATTTATTAATAAAAAAAGGTCTTAATAATTTTGGAGCCTTTTAGATTTGTTTTCATTTTTAAAATTCACAGGCCCCCGGACCATGTGATCTTGTAATCTACCGCCGAGCAAAAATAACAAGTCATCTTAATAACATCATATTTCAGAAAGACAACTTTGTATCAAGATTTTCAAGCCAACTTGGTCTAACAAAAACTAAAACTAATTTATGCTCATTAATAACTCTTTGCCATTTTTAGGTTTTAGATACAAATTATTTTATATCGTTTTTCTATTTACATAGATTTACTAAAGGCTAACTCTAAAACCAAAATTGATTTTTTTTTCCTAACTCAGGTCTGTGAATATATTTAAATGGATAATAAATTAATTGAATTATAACGGGTAAAAATAAATCTGCACAGATAGTAGTTCAAAGTTTTATTAACTCTGTACTGTCATCTACTGGAGGTAACCCACCAGCACCCAGTAGGATCTGTGAAACCCATTCTACAAAATTTCTACTTTAAAGTTATACATCTAAAATTATAATATTCATAAAGGTTAAAATTATATATGTATAAACCTTATTTCCACAGGATCCAGTCTTAATCAGGTAACTTAAAAATCACAATGTACGTTTAATTAATATTCCTCTAACTTATTTTTACTTGTGGTAAACTAAATTACTTATGTTGTTTAAAATTGGTCACATTTAAGTTACTTTTTAATTCTAATCCATACTAAATTTCCAGGTAACAGCCTTGACATTTATATATATCCATTGTCCTTTTATGATGCTATCTGTAACATCGTCTTTTATCTACAAGATAATTTAGTTTTAAAAAACAGTATTTCATCTCTTCATCAACAATAGACAGACCTCAGGACATCATTTCCTGTATGGGTATGTATGTGGTACCTAAAATAAGGTAAAATTAATGTAATGCCCTCCAAAGGACAGCTTAACATCCTACTTACATTTAAGGACATAAAATCTCTTGGAAGGATATTCTATTTCTCAAAACCACCTATTGATATGTATCAAGGCCAGGTACTGTACTGGCTGGGATATCTCCCAACAACCAATTACATCAGTAAAAAATATTACAGCTGTTGGGGCTGGAGAGATAGCCTAGCGGTTAAGAGCACTGACTGCTCTTGCAGAGGACCCAGGTTCTATCCCCAGCACCCACATGGTGGCTGAGAACCATCTGTAACTCCAGTTCCAGGGGAATCCGAGACCTTCTTCTGACGTCTGCGGCATTGCACGACACGGGTGCTCAAACCTACATGCAGACAGTACACTCATACACATACAAAAATAAATAGTTAAAAATATATGTATATTAAAAAATACTACAACTGTCTTTTATCAAGCTAAAAGTCAGGCCCAATAAATCTACCAAAACTAGTAAGAGCCGTAATCTCAATATATTATTTTACTTTTCAAACTTAAAGGGCAAATCTATGTTATTCTTTAAAAGAATCTTAACAAGCCCGCATCCCTTTATCTACTAAAATGATAAACGATGTATTTCCTACCTACTGTAAAATGAAAGCATGGTATCTCTAACCACCTGTGCTATGCCAACAATGCAACCTAGTGTAGTAGATGTTTACTTGACTGCCTATGCTATTACCATTCATATTTCATCAGTAAACTACAAAAGGGTATCCCTGAGAGCCAAGACTGCCTAAGTGGGAGGCCATCTGCAGCTTCACAATCCATGCCTCCAAAAAGACTGGAGCCAGAGCTGAGTCACCAGCCTCCTGCTGGGAGAAGGCTGAGACAACCTGGGTGATATCTTCAACAAAATTGGTCTACTTCTTCGTCTCTCACCTGCTCTTCTCCATAGCCTGGAAGTTGCTGGCTAAAGAAAAAACCTACAGGAAACAATTATGACTTAACTCTATAGTTGCTTGTACAGATCTCTCCAGCCAAGTTTGGGACTTTGGGGGTACAAGTGAAAAACACCATCTATGTTAAAAGGGGTATCAAGTAATATCTGTATATTTTCATGTATAAGATAAAAAATGTTACTCTTAGAAGAAATGTCATTTGCATACCTGTATGTCTTTGTGTGTCTACATGTGTAGGACAAGCAATGTTATTTTTAGAGGTAATGTCATTTGCATACCTGGATGTCTTTATGTGTAGGACAAGCAATGTTATTTGAGAGACTAGGTCACTCACATACCTGTATGTTTTAATGGGAAAAAAGGTATTTTACTTTGTCATCTTTTAGAGCTCCATCACTTAAGGGCAAAGTTGCATGCTCAGTGGGTCTCTTTGCATCCTTTATGGTTGTTTTGCAAGGCACTGGCACCAGTTTCTGTGTTTAAATCATAAGCGTGAATGCTCTTAAGAGTCACAGCAACTGGTCTATGGCCTTTTGCTGCTTCTGTATTCAGAGGAAGATCAAATGATACCTGCATGCTTTTATGTTTAAGAAAATATGTTATCTTTCAACAAAAGCCCTGTTACCGGCAGCCTAATTTCCCCTAGGCCACGAGGAAAATCCTTTTTGTTGAAACCAATTCCCACCTCAGGAGGTCGGCTTTCCAGTTTGTCAAAAGCCAGTTTGGGGTCACAGCTCAATTGTCTTTAGCCCAATATCAAGCCATCCCTCAAGATCCCCTGGTACTCAGTAATAACTTTGCTCCATTTTAGTTAATATACAAAGGAGGAGTTGTAGGGATGGGACTTTGCTTGGCTGGAAGCAGGAGGACTGCAGAATTCTGTCCCAGAGGCCTCTTCATGAGGTCGGGGCAGGTAGCCTTTTTCCTGCCTCACCTACTTCTGCAAATTCCTAACCCTGTCAGCTTCTTCCTTTGATGGATTGAGCAAAGATGTCACACCTCCAGCTTACTGTTTACACAAACAGTACCTCTACTGCCCTGGGTAAAGCCAAGATGCCCACTGTATACACACAAGTTGGTCCGCACTATTCTGGAGTATTTCCCTAACAGATAAATGTAACAGTTTGTGACAAGTGAGGCCTTTTTATAAAAGTAAAAATGGGGAGTTGTGGCTATTCTTTTGGCAGTCTTGACCCCTGCTGTCTTTCACAGACTTGTGAAAGTCTGGACTGTCCTTTGATCTCTCAGGAAAGAACTTTGATCCGGATTTTAGCCTGACGTTCCCTCCTCCCAGTTACCTGCCCCAGCTCCCAATTGTGTGTACATGTCCTGGCCCATGCCTGGGTTAGTATATAAGCCCTGAGTTCCAACAATAAAATTGAGTCTATTTCCTCAGGCCTTCTCTGAGTCCGTGTATGTGTGTCTGTCTATATGTCTGTTTTATCTTTCTATTTCCTCAGGTAAAATCCCTGGTGGGCCCTCCCGTCTCCTTGACGGGGCTAAGCCAAGGAGAGAAGAACAACAAACAGCATGTGGATGTCGGCCACGCATGCAAAAAGGACCACTCAGACGACGATAAACTCCGACACTTTGAGATATTAATTCATTCATTCAGCTCCGTGCAAATAGTTTTGTGTAGTTTGCAAGTAGTGCGTTGGCGCCACTTTGTGGCATCATCCTAAAGTGGATCCAGAAAGCAGGAGATATATTGGATGGGCTATAAAATTTCCTGAAAGAGTTCTCTGGATTTCTGAGTGGAAAGGAGGGCAATTCTTTTGCTAAAGGGACACTGGTGGACTCTAGTACAAAGAAAAGGTCATTTTCTGTGTCAAAGAGAAATTTATATGTAGCTGAAAATGAAAGGTTTTCTTTATTGTTGCTTTGTTTTCAGGTCTGAGACATCTGGACATATATACACAAAATGAATTTGCTTCATGTTCAATTTAATAAGCTGTGCTCACTATTTGTATTACCATATTTACATGTAAATGTATTTCTATGACACTTTTCAATTTCAACAAAATTTGGGTTTTACAAGCATATTGTTTCATGATAAAAATACTTTAAAATTTATCTCACAAGTGAACAAAATTTAATCCTTTTGTCATGTTTTCTATTAACTCCAATGGTACACTTTGTAAACACATTTCCAAAACACAGTCTTGAAAATGTTTCTTCAAAATCAAAACATCTTTATATTAATATTTTACATTGAAGTTACAATTGATAAATTATATTCCTGACAATACAGTATTAAAGTATCTTTCCACATGCTGGGAATTATGCAAATCATTGCCAACCTGACAGGCAACAAATGATCTTCTATTATAACTCATTTTTAACACTTGTATAGAATTCTGTTAAATGAATTTAACAGTTTTCCCAACACCATGTTATTTATAGTATTCTAGGTCCCAATTATCCATTGTATATGGTTAAAATTCTCTCTACACTACCAAAGGGCGCAGTTCACAGTGTTACTGAAAACACTGAAGAGCCCCATGTTGGAAGCCTTCTGTTACTGGGGAAATTGGGGTTCCTTCTTATGGGTTCTTAGTTTCCCTAATTTAAAAAATTAGAAATGGACTCAGAACGAAGCTCAAGGACAACTTTATTAGTGTAATAAAGAAAAGCATCAAGGCAGAAGCTATGGATCTTGGCATCTGTCCAAAGGAGGAAGATGGAGAAAAGGAAGAGACAAAGCTATGATATTTCTCAGCAGCCATGTGGCAAATGGGGAGGGGTTAGCTTCAGCATAAGAGAAAGGCCAGAGCATCAGTTAAAGGCTTTAGAAAAAGATAGAAAGAAGAAAAGGAAATTTATACATTTCTGGGTAAAAAGAGCAGGTAGGCTTTTTGGTGCTATATCAGAAACTCTGTGAAAAAATCTGTACCACCAACTGTGGCATTTCTGAAAACAGTACATTATCTCATTAAGGGGGTAACTATTCTCACATCTCTTTCTTAGGGCTTTAAGTGAATCAGCCTTCCTGGGGGAGGGTCTCTTGATCAGGTGATGATTGACATCCCAGCCCAATTGAATTGTCTCTTGAAGGAAGAGAGGATGATATATATTCCTAATCCATTGAACAGATCAGACTGTCACATCTCCATACAGGACCAGAGGTACATTTCATTCTTTTGACAAGGAGGAAATAGATTTCTCTTAAAGGGCCTCAAGAGAGCCCTAAAGCCCATCCCCAATGGCTTTCAAGACCACTGTAATATTTCCCATTAAAGAGTTCCTAAATTCATTCAGGAGATGAGCTGACATTGGGGAACGGTTATAACCCACTCTCACCATGATAAGAGATCCAATTCCAAAGCTAGTTACTAGAAGATATTAGTGTCCAGTTTGAAGTTTCAGTCATACCTTCATGTACAGTCTCTAGATAAGATTGCTCATTTACAAGGAGAGAAGAAATCAGAGCTCCCTTCTTACATCCCTGGCCACAAAGCCAAGGACATTTCCTATTTCCCCACCAAGAACAAGAATGGAATTTTTCACTTTTTGGGTTCCTGTCCCAAACCAAACTAGCCAATTTGCATCTCCTTTCCTCATCCACAGCAGCATTCCTATGACTATTTGTACTGGTGAAATGTGTCCACCCAGAACACTATCTCTGTAGTACTTCCTTATGGTTAAAAAAAAAAAAGAAAACCTGGTTTGTGGGTGAGTGTGTAAGATGATTATGTACTTCTTTGACAAATTCTCTTTTCTTATTTTCTTTTTTTGCTGGATGGACATTAGGAAAGGTCAAGTGTTTAATTGGCTGGCCAGTGAAGTGCGCACTGCTCTCAATGACTATTTTCATATTCCCACTGGTTTTTTTGTTGTTTATTTTTCCCCTCCTACATTAAAAATTGTAAAACATTGTTAGTCATAAACAGCATTATGACAAAATAGAAATACAATCAGTAAAGTCTGTCTGAAAATAAAAAAAAAGAAATACAATCAGAAAAAACGAATAAATTAATAAATAAAATTGGATTTGTAAGAGCTGAAGTGACGCCATTTAGGTTAAAGCAGCCATCCTAGTGACCTGCTTTGGCTGCAGTAAACAATTCCAGTAAGTACTGACCACAGAAACCCCTTGCCCCTTCCGAGAAATGTGTAACTGTTGTGAAATTAACTGCTTAATAACATTTCTGTAAAACTTACTTTAGTGCTATCTGCACAAGAAAACAATGGTATTATCTCACAGTCAGAAAGTAATTGTGGATCTTTCTTTTCCTTCCTTCCTTCCTTCCTTCCTTCCTTCCTTCCTTCCTTTCGTTCTTTCTTCCTTTCTTTCTTTCAAAAGACATTTTAAAAACGTCTTCCTGCTTCAGCCCAGGCTACATCCATCATCCCCAGCCCAGAGGTTGTGGTCAGCTGCATAGCTTGAATAAATTTGACTAATTAAAAATCAATTGAGTCTTCATGTTCTTTCCCAGGGCCTGAACACCACACCAGTTTCAGAATTCACATTTTTCAGTATTTTGTTTAGTTTTCTGTGCAGTCTGTATTTTTCTTGTTGCTTGATTCAATTGAAAATGATTTTAATATTTTATTTATTATTTTTTATGTGTGTTAGTATATTGCCTGCATGCATGTAAGTGCACACATGTCATGCAATGCCTTTGGGAGATTAAAATATGGCATCGGATAACCTGGAACTGGAGTTATAGATGGTTATTATCTGGCATTTGAGTTCTGGGAACCAAACCTGGATGCTTTTTCAAGAGAATCCAGTGTTCTTTTTTTAAAAAATGGTTTTATTTCTGTCTTTAACACTAGCAGGAGTCCAAAACAGGTGACATCCATGAGTATAGTTTGTGTAACAAAGTTAAACTATATACATTGAGCAAAGGAAAGGAGGTTTTTTGTTTTGTTTTGTTTTGTTTTGTATCAACCTTTTCCTATGGTACACACACACACACATTCTGATTAGGAAAACTAAACACATCTTTTTCTCAATTTAGGACGAAGTAATAAGCTTATGACCAACTTCATAAACTGTCTTTAAGGAGTAAACAAAAATTTAAGTGGGTATCACCATATTTACTGTTGAACTGGCTGCATGACCACCTTGGCTCCTTGAAGTCTGGCTATCAGAGCTAACAAGACCAAGCCCATGAGCCCAGAGGGAACTCAATGGCTGTGACATCAAAGGGAAGGGCAGACCCTACACAACAATAAGAGCTAATGCTCCTACCCTCTTTGAGTCCTTGTAGAAAATTACTCTCCTACTAATGAAGCTGGGTAAAGTATTCTGGGTTGGCATCCATAGTCCTTTAACACTGGGAATACTTTGCTCTATGTTCTTCTTGCTTTCATGGTTTGCAAATTGGCTTTACATGAAGGATGCTTGTACTCACAAATTATCACTTATTGTTAAAAAAATGAAAACAAAACAAAACAACAACAACAAAAACCAGAAAGATGCAGAAAAGTTATGGCAGAATGCATGATCTGGGATAGGTAGGGGTGGGGTGGGGGGAAGGGAAGGGGACGGGGCCTAATGCCTGTACACCTGAATTGGAAAATGATGTATGAAATACACAAAGCATCAATAAAAAGAAAAAATAAATAAATAAATAAATAAATAAATAAATAAATAAAATAAAATAGTCCTAAAAAAAAAAAAAGAAGAAGAAAATGCCTAATTGTTCATTTGCTTGTGGGAGGCACTCAAAAAAAATTACTCTCATTCAAACAAAGTGGAAGTTAAACAATTAAAAAGTCAGAATGAAGAATAAAACTATTTTCTTTTCACGTAGAGGAGAGACACTCCTACAGCTCCATTTAAAGTGAATTCTGTGCTGAGTCCCTGCTTCTTCAGAAGGGTAAACTGAAGGTCAGTTATTGCTAGCAAAGCCCCAAGTGGTCTCTTTCCCACCTTGAAGAAGTTTCACACAAAAAGGCTACTGGTTTGGCTTGAAGCCCTCTGAGGAAGTAGTATCAAGGTGGAGGCTGTCACTCAAGGCCTATCCCCTAATGAGCCACCCTGTGCCTGGTATCCTTCAATTTCTATCACTGCACTACTTCTGAGAGCACCAGAGGCTCCCACACATGGAGTAGAGCAGAATGTTATGTGGCCCCATGGGAGGGAAGAAGTATCATTCTTTGCCAGCTAAACCCTACAGAGAAGTCAAAACCCCAGCTGGCCAGAAGAACAACTTTGGAAATAACTACTGAAGGGGTGTGAGAAAGCCAGGGCAGTCCAAGGACGGGTGGGCCAACACCTCTGAAATAGGTGACAGTTAACTTGGGCAAAAGCATGGAAATGAGCAGCTGATAAGGCCACTGTTACTGCTACCACCTCCTGCTTTCTATGTTTGGGCAGACATTGGGCAGTGGGAACTGAAAAATCTGAGGGTTGGAGGTGGACAATACAGGACAGATCTTTTCAGCAAAGAAAGAAGAAACTCAGACACCTGTCTCCCATGGACCTTGAATATACCGTTCTGGACAAAGAAATCTAGGAGCATGGGTAGGGTTCCTGGGAACAGCTGGTGAACAGAGATGGGGTGGGATGGGTACTGCTCCACAAACGATACTGAGCTGAGGAGACTAGTAGTGCTCCATCTCCCGGATTGCTGAAGAGCAGGTGATGAATGGGCTTTATTGCACTTTTCTCATTCTTAGGAAACAGGGGTGCCTTGCAGAGGGTCTCTTGATTTGCAGAAAATAACTACACATCAATGCTAAGGTGCAGGCAGAATCACACATCACCTCTGACTCTCAAGGGAAGGAAAAAAAAAAAGCCCAATAGCTGAGCTTTTCAGGGGCAGCTCCTGCACTGGGACCCTTGGACCAGGTGGACCATGTCTGGCCAGGTCACTGTGTGGCAGGCAGAATAATTAACTGGCAAATTCCTGGGAAGGTCCTGTACCCACAAGAGTTGGGGCACTTTCCCAAAAGGGAAACTCCTTGGCAAACATGCCAGCTCCATAAACAGGCTGGAGCCACAATGCTCAGCTCCACTAAGTCTGACTCATTTTTCTCCTACTCTGGGAGACCACCCAGGAGCAGAGGAAGCTTTGCTGCCCTGGGGGGACCCCTCATCAAATTGGAGATAACAAAAGGATCTAAGGGGTTTGGAAACAAAAGGGCAGTTTACTCATCAGATGTTGCTTCTCAAAAGTCTTTTTGAGCTCAGGAAACTGGAGGCAGATACAGATACAATGCAGAGAGGCCAGCCCAGCTCTCTGTCCATTGGTCTCTCCTGAGCAGCCCTGAACATTTCATATATAAATGAGATGGTATCATTTATGGCTGATCTTTTTCCTACAAGTTGGGCAAGTGTTAGCATTCTTAAGGGAATCACAGAGGCACTGGCAACAGAAGACGTGGCCATATTCTGTAGAAACAATGAGGCGCCCATCCTGCACAATCTCAGAGTATCCATCCATGCAGAAAGGACAACTGACAGTACCAGAGGGCCTGAGTCCTGTAGCTCCTTCATCCTTGATGCTTTGAGGAGTGTGGGTGGTCACGTACACAACTCTGTCTCTAGACAGTTTCTCGTCATCACTGCTCACCACATAGCTGTCATCATGGTCTTGGTGTGGCCTCCTTGCATTCCTCCTTGGCCTCCTCTTCTCTTCAACAATCACAACAGAGTCATTGTGAGTCAGGTCCACAACCACAGGCTCTAAAGATTCACAGGTGAGGTCCACGATTTCATCTCCAGCAGTTTCCACAAGTTCTATGGGTTCTGCTTCCAAGGAAATCTCAGGAGTTGAAGTTGTTTCCCAAGTTCGCTTTTGGGTTTGTCTGGAATTTACTGCTCCACCACGCCACTTTCTTTGAGGATTTCTTGTACTCATTGTGCCTTCTGGCTCCAATCGACGGAAAAGGAAGTGATCTACACCAACTTACAGGGAAGTAGAATATTCTCAATCTCTCATGGCCACTCAATATTTATCTTTCAGCTTACAAAGAATCTGGAGCCAACTAGATGTCCAGTATTTCCAAGTTCTGAAGGCAGCTTCTCCTGCGCCGCTGCCACCCTCGAGCAAGGACACACCTCGGCCAGCTGGTGAGAGTGAGAAGCCAGTGTTCTTAACATCTCTCTATCTCTCCAGCACCTGAAAAAAGTTAATATGGATACAGTTCATGACACTAGAAATGGGTTCATGACAAGGAATGAATGGGTTTTAAGACAATGTTGGTGAGGAGGAGATAAAAGATATTAATGTATGTGACATGATAACTAAAGGTAGGCTACTTAAGGGAGGAAAAGGACCAGTAGGGAGTAGGAAAAAGAATAGAGCGACATGTGGAAGAATATCACTAAAAAAGATAAGACTGTGAAGAGTGTCATAAAGAAGCCTATTATTTTGTGTGATAATTATTCAAAAACTAAATATTAATATAATGCAAATTGAAATAAGCTTTATACAAAGCATTTTAATATTTTTGTTACATATTTAATTGTGGTTTTATTTATTTTTTCTTAGTCTATTTGTGTGCATAGGTGAAGGTCAGAGGACAGCTTGCAAGACGCAGTTGTCTTCTTCCACCATGTGGGTCCAAGGAATTGAGCTCAGGTCAACAGGGTTGGTGGTGGGTGTCTTTATCCACTGAGCTATCTCACTGATCCCAAATAGAGCCTTTTAATGAGTTTTTAAGAATATCTTTATTTGTAAAACATTATAGATTTCCTTTATTTTGAACAGATATTTAAATTCAAACCATATGTGATAAATTAAGATAATCAGTTTATTTTGCATTTGCTATAAATCATTGCCATCTCTTTTGTAAACCTACAATAAGAATATTTTTGTTTCCCTCAGACTCCAGAATTAACACTTGAAAGTGCTGAATCCTGAGTTTTCCACCAGGAGGCTCAAAGTGAACATTTTTGGTATCAGCATTTCAGTTAGGCTTGACTGAGATAAAGCTGTTGAATAACCAGTTTTTTATGGGTTATAAAAAAATTAGACAAGCAAAAACCCCTACAAATTAAAAAATTACATCTTGACTTACACTTGTCACAAATAATTTTGGATCTTTGTGAGCTAAAAGAACCCATTAAAATACTGTAGCAATATAGTCTGGACACTCATTTGATCAACTTGATTGAACATACAAGCCCCTCCTGCTGGATGGTGGGACCCCTGGGCTGTGTGGGTTTGGGCACAACTGCTTGCAAATTGGTTTTACATAAAGGATGCTTGTACTCCAAATTATTACTTAATGTTAAAAAATGAAAAAAAAAAAAACTGAGAGAAAGATGCAGGACCGTTATGGCAGAATGCATGATCTGGGATGGGGTGGGGTGGGGTTGGGGGAAGGGAAAGGGAAATATGCCTGAACTGATTTGGAAAAGGATGTATGAAATACACAAAGCATCAATAAAAATGAAAACTAAAAAAAAAATACTGTAGATGTGGGCTGGAGAGATGGCTCAATGGTTAAGAGCACCAAGTGCTCTTGCAGAGGACCCACATTCAATTCCCAGCACATACATGGATGCTAAGAACCGTCTTTAACTCCAGTTCTAACCTCCACAGCATTGCATGATACAGGTGCACCTACCTACATGCAAACAGTACACTCGTACACATAAAATAATAAATAAAAATTTAAAAAATCTACAGAGTGAGTTCCAGGCCAGCTGGGGCTACAGGGAGATCCTGTCTTGAAAAGGCCAGAAAAACAAATCTGTAGCTATATGTATTTTAATCAGTTATTTTAGGCATTCTCAAGACAGACTGTTTTAGGTTAGTGACTTAAGCAAAAGTTAATGCTAGGTGACTTGTTTCTGATAAGTGTTGTTTGGTGGTTAATGTGGATTCCTTTCCAGAAGATCATCAGTGGAATAGAGTTTCCTTATATGTCTTAAAAAAACCCAAATACCAAGGTGTATTTGGATGATTAAACTTTGTTTAGCATAAAGTTTATGTTTATGTTAACACCTCCTAAATGAGCTGTTGGAGATCATACCAACCCAGGATGTAGGTATATTCTTCTGATCTGATTCTATATGATGAAACTACTTGTGAAGAGGCCAGATATTTCCTCCACTCCTCCCCCACACCATTGTTAAGGTTCATCTCACTAGTTACCCAGAAGGGGCTGCAGGAAGAATTTGTCACTTTTCTTGGATGTCCAGGAAATGATCATATGAATTAATCTATATCAATCTACTGCTTCAGTTGTCAGATTTTCAGACTCTATGAAGTGAATTTTCATAGGCACACAGCCATACACATAAAAAGATTTAAATTAATTGAGAGTATATTCTTTTTTAATTATTTATTTTATTTTATTTTATTTTATTGGTCTCTTTGAGACAAGGTCTTACTTTAGTCCCAGCTGGCCTGGAGCTCGGTCTGTAGAACAGGCTGGCCTTGAACTCACAGAGATCTGTCTGCCTCTGCCTCACAAGTTCTGTATTAAAGGCATGGACCACCACGCCTGGTGTAAGATGGTGCTCAGCTGGGATTCGAACCCAGGTTGTGGTGGTTTGAATGAGAGTGTCCCCCCATAGGCTTTAAGTATTCAGACATTTTGTCTCCAGTTGGTGGCACTGTTCTTGGAGGTCTTAGAAGTTGTGGCCGTGCTGGAGGAAGTATGTTATTGGGGGCAGGCTTAGGTCTCCAGTATCTCTCTCTGCTTCTTGTGCTCATTGCCAGATG
Organism: Rhizomys pruinosus; assembly: GCA_009823505.1. Classification (NCBI taxonomy): domain Eukaryota; kingdom Metazoa; phylum Chordata; class Mammalia; order Rodentia; family Spalacidae; genus Rhizomys; species Rhizomys pruinosus. The sequence continues at coordinate 378,286 of VZQC01003774.1, read as the reverse complement.
TGACCCTCGGCTTGCTGTTCCAGCCCCGACCACCATGCTTCCAGCCACAATGGACTCTGATTCCCTGGAACCGTCAATCATAAGCTCAAATAAACTCTTCCTTTTATAAGTTCCCTTGCTCATGGTGGTTTTATCACAGCAACAGAAAAGTGACTAATACACAGGTCCTCTGCAAGAGTAGTCAGTCCTCAACTGCTGAGCCATCTCTCCAGCCCCAAGAGAGTGTACTGTTAAATAATAAAAGAAGTCACCAGGAATTCTCCCTAGGGTCCACAAGATATCATAGAGTTACTATTTCTTATATCTTCACAAATTATAACATAGAGCTCTAAAAAAAAATACTCAAATTCAAATATAAGCAGACACACTTTTTTCTTTTTTTTTTTTTTTAATTAGTTTTTATTGATGCTTTGTGCATTTCATACATTTTTTCCAATTCAGTTCCGGTTTATCTTCCATTTCCCTCCCCCCCCACCCCACCCATCCCAGATCATGCATTCTGCCTAAACTGTCCTGCATCTTCTCTCAGTTTTTTTTTTTTCTTTTTAAGTATAAGTGATAATCTATGAATACAGCATCCTTCATGCAAAAACCTATCTGCAGGCTGTTGTGCCCAAAACACCTACCGCCCCACCTCCAGTGAGGGGGTCGACAGGTTGTTTGTTCAATTCCAGTTGATCAAAGAGGTGTCCAGACTACATTGCTGTACGTTTCCCACCATTCCCCCAATCGCTAGCCCTTACATTCTACCACGCCCCCTCTTTCCGCAGGTTGCTTCCCTAGGCTTATAAGGGGCACAGGTGGGAGAGCCTAGTGTAAAACAGTCCACTCTCTCTGGAGCTGTTTGATTGGCTCTGGTCAAATTCTGGCTGTTCCTTTCCCTGGCTGACAGTTTGTCCCAGTGCAGGAATAACTTCGATCTAAACTGGGTAATTGGCACTAGCATCCACCGTATGAGGATACATTCGTCGTTTGTCGTTTTCTGAGACTGTGTTACTTCACTCGTCATGATGTCCTCTAGCTCCAGCCCATTTTCCTGCCAAAGCTCGTTGAGTTCGTCTTCTTTTACTGCTGCATTAGAACTCTATTGTGTAGCATTGTACCACATTTTCTCTATCCATCATCAGTTGGGGGACCATTTAGGTTGTGTTCCAGTTCTTTGCTATTGTGATCGAGAGCTGTAATAATAAACGTGGCCGTGCTGCATGTATCGTCTGTGTGTTGCGTAAGTCTTGAGGGTACTGATTCCAGGAGTGGTATGGTGGGTCGGGTGGCAAGTTCTATTCCAGTCTTTCCAAGGGTTTCACTGCACACTGCTTTCCAAATAGTGTGTACGAAGTTTACTTTCCCACCACATGGTGGATTGAGTGTTTCCCTTTCCCCAAACCTCTCCAGCACTGGTCATCATTTGTTTATTCTTGATCCTAGACAGTCTACTGGAGTAAAGATGATATCTTAAAAGTGGTTTGATTTGCATTTCCTTAATGATAGTGATGTTGAGCAGTTCTTGAGGTGTTTCTTGCAGACATCTCTAATTCCTCGCTCTGTGAAGTCTCTGTCAGTTCTTGCTCCATCTATTGAGCAGGGTCGTTTGTTTCTTTTTCTTTGTGTTTTTAGTCAGTTTATATATTCCTGGAATCAATTGCCTTGTCAGATTTTCTGAGTGAAGGTTTCTCCCACTCTGTGGGTATTTCTTCACTTCCATTGATTGTTTCTTTTGATTTAAGAAGCTTTTGAGTTTGATGACGGTTCCATTTGTCAATTGTCCGCCTTTAATTTTTGTGCGCTGCTGTCTGATTTAGGAGAAGTCTTTTCCTACGCCTATTGTCTTGTAGTCTGCTACCACACTTTTCTGTCTATCACCTTCAGGTTTGGGGTTTCCACGTTGAGGAATCTTTCTCCATCTGGAGTTGACTTTTTTTTACATGGCTGAGAGGCTAGCGGTTTAATTTCATTCATCTACAATTAGTGATCCAGTTTTCTGCCAAACACCACTTGCTGAAGCTGCTGTTCTTTTCTCCATGTGTTGGTTTCTTGGCCCCCTTGTTCAAATATGAGTGGTGCTGAAATTATTGTGCTCAGATTGGATCTTCATTTTTGTTCCATTGGTCAAACAGGTCTGTTTTTTTTTTTTTTTTTTTTTGTGCCAGTTACCAAGCTGTTTGACTTAGTATATGTTTTAGCGTAGTATATTTAACATCTGGTATAGCGATCCCTCCTGTGTAGCTCTTTTCATTATCAGGATTGATTGGCTATTCGGGGTCTCTTGGTCTCCAAATGAATTTAAGAACTTGTTTCCAAGTCTGTGAAGAAACTCTGGGGATTTTGTGATTGGATTTGCATTAAATCTATAAAGAGTTTGTCTAAAATGGACATTTTACAAGTGTTAATTTTCCCAATCACAGGAGCATGGGAGGTTTTTCCGTCTTCTGAGGTCTTTTCTTTCAATTTCTTTCTTAAGGGTTTTATAAAAATTTTGTTGTCAGAGGTCCTTTGGTGTCTTGGTTAGTTTGTTCCTAGATATCTCTTTGTTTTTGAGGATATTGTGAGTGGGAAGGTATATTTGTTTTTCACTTCTTCTCTTCTTGTGCTTGTTGTTGTATGTAAAGAAATGGCCATTGATTTTCTAAGGTTTAATTTGTATCCTGCCACTTTGGTGAAGCTGTTATCGTTTCTTAGGGTTTTTCTGGTGGGTTTTTGTGCATCTCTTAAGTAAAAAAATATATCAATCACGCACATAGTGGCTAGTTTGACTTCCTCTTTTCCAATTAGTACTCCTTTAATATCCTTTTCTGCCTCATTACCTAGACAAGTGTTTTCAAGCACTTATTTTGAAGAGGAGTGTGATGATAGGGTGCCAGCCCTTGCCGAGTTCCTAGTTCCTACCTTTAAAGCGGAATGTTTCCGTCATTTTACCCATTAGGATGATATTGGATGTGGGTTTCTGTATATGGCTTTGATTACATTGAGGAATATCACTCCATCCACTTCTCTATAGGACTTTATGCATGACGGGATGCTGGATTTTGTCAAAGCTTTTTCAGCATCAATGACGATGATGGTGGGTTTTTTGTCTTTGATTCGTTTATGTGTTTGATGATGTCTTATGTTTCGTATGTTGAACCATCCTGCATCTCTTGGTATGAATCCAAATTGATCATGGTGGATGATCTTCTGATGTGGATCTGATGACGTTTTGCCAGTTATCCTGTTTAGAATTTTGATTTGTGTTCATGAGGGAGATGGGTCTATAATTTCTCCTTTTTGGTTGTATCTTGCCTGGTTTTTGGTATATAGCAGTGATGCTGGCTTCATAGAAAGGAATTTGGGAGATGTTCCCTGATCTGTTATTGTATACTTTCTAAACATTTCAGTAATATGGTTTTGTACGGTCTTTTTGAATGTTTTCATAAAATTCTGCCTGATGAAACCGTCTGGGGCCTGGCTTTTTTAGTCTGGGAGCATTTCTTACTACATCCTCTATTTCTTCATATGTTACTTGGGTTGTTTAAGCTGATGGATCTCCTCTTGCCAAGCTTTGGTGATTCCCAAGATATTTCAGATATTCATCCACTTCTTCTGTATTTTCAAACAATGGTAGAATATATTGGTTCTTGTAATACTTCCATATAATTTTCTTGAATCTTTTCCTTGTCCGTTGTGATATTTCCCTTTTCACTCACATTGTATTGATTTGGAGTTGTTCCTTCTTTTTTTTGTTTTTTTTTTTAATGGGTTGTCTATCTTGTTTATTCTTTCAAAGAACCAACTTTTGGCTTCCATTGATTTTTTGTATTGTTTTCTTTGTTTCTATTTCATTGATTTCTGCTCTGATTTTTGTTATTTCTTCCTGTCTGTTGCGTTTAGGGTTCATCTGTGCTGCCTCTCAAAGTGCTTTAGCTTGTGTGTTAGATCCTTTCACTGGTGCTCTTTCTGTTTTTCTCTAATGTAGGCACCCAGGGGCTATACAATTTCCCCTTTTTTTTTGGGCTGCTTTTAGTTGTTATCCATTGACTGTTCTTTTATGTGTTTTGTTGTGTTTCATTGTCATTCAGTTCCAGGAATGTTTTTTTTTTATTTCCTTGTCTCTCTTCCTTGACCCATTCATTATTCAAGGGTGTTGTTAGTCTCCAATTTTCTTGTAGGCAGGAGGGCTTGTCCTGTTTGACTGTTGAGCTTCATTGCCACTGTGGTCTGCACAGGCATGCATGAAATATTTCAATCTTTTTGGATCTTTGTAGAGGTTTACTTCTGTGTCCCGGATGTGGTCAATTTTGGGAATGTTCGTGTGGGTGCTGCAGTGGAAAGTGTATTTTCTGTGGTATTAGGATGGAATGTCGGTAGTAGGTCTGTGAGGTTCCTATTTGGTGTCATCATATCGTTCAGGTTCAGATGTCTCTCTGTTTATTTTTGTTCCTGTTGACTATCAAAAGACTCCGTGGGTATTGAATCTCCCACTCATGAGTGTTGCGCGGGGTTAGTCTGTTGACTGTGTGGTCTGGAGAATTGTCTTTATAGTTTTGGTTGCACCGAGAATTTGGGGCATCTAATTCATAATTGGGAAATCTTCTTGGGGTGGATTGTTCCTTTGATGAAAACTGTAATGGCTCTGTTTCCTGTGCTGAATGCTTTTACTTTGGAAGTCTATTTTATGTCTCGATATTAAAATAGCAAACACGCTTTCTTTTTGGTACCATTTGCTTGGAATATTTTTTTCCATCCTTTCACTTTTTAAGGTGGTTGGCCGTCCTTAGGAAGATGTGTTTCTGTGGAAGGCATGCATGCGATGGATTCGTTTCCTAATCCAGTTCCCCATGTCTATGTCTTTTGATTTGGGGGAATTTAGTCCATTAATATTTAGGTTATGACTGATAGGTTGTGTGTGTTGCTTCCTTTTGCCTTCTTTCCATTCTGCGGTTTTTTTATTTAGTTTCTACTTCTGCAGTTTGCTTTTATTGATTTCTCCTTCATAGTTGCTCTGGGGTTGGTTGCGTCCTTTCTTCTGTTCTCTTGGTTTGTCTTCAAAGTATCTTGATGGGTGGTTTCTCGGACATTATTCTTTCAGTTAGTGTTATGTCATGGACACATTTCCTCTCCTTCCTTCCACTATGATTGACATTTTTGCTGGGTATAGGTAACCTGGCTGGCATCCATTGTCCCCTCACACACTGGGAATGCTTTGCTCCAGGTTTCTTCTGCTTCATCGCTTGCTGTGAGAAGTCCGTTGTTATTCTATAGGTTTCCCCTTACTAGGTTAACTTGTTGTTTTTCTCTTGTCGCTTTAAGAATTTTCTCATTTGGTTTTGGGCTGTTCCAGCATTTTAACTCTATGATTGATGTGGCGTGGGATGAATTCTTTTCTGATCCTGTCTGTTTGGGAGTTACTATGTGCTTTTTGTATTGTATTTGGTTTGTCCTTTTTAGTTTGGGGAAGTTTTCATCTTTATTCTGTTAAGATCAGATCAATACATTTCTACTTGGGACTTCTTCTCTCCTTCCTCTATTCCCTGATGCGGAGGAGGTTTGATCTTTTCATAGTGTCCCACAGCTCCTTGTTGTTCCATTTTTGTAGTATTTTTAAATTTTTCATAATCTTTCCTGAGGTTTTTAGTTGTTCGTGTTGTCCTCCAGGTCTGATATTCTTTGTTTGCTTCCTCCATCTGCTTCTGAGGCTTTTTTCATTCCTTTCCTCTTGAATGGATGAGTGTTTGATTCCTTTTCATTTCCTCTTCTGATTTTCTTTGTGTTTCTATTTCTTTTTGGAGCTTCTCCATCTCTTTTTTGTAGCTCTTTTGTTTGCTGGTTGGTTTCTTTCTTTTTTCAGCATGGGATCTTTTCAGTGTTTCTACTTCCTTCCGGAGTTTGTTCATTCTCTCTCTCTCGGTCTCATTCTCTTTTCTTAGTTCTTTATTGTTCTTTATGATTTTTGTAGTTCTTTAAGTATGTTCCCAATTGTGTTTACTGATGTCTGTGTCCTGGGGCATCCCCGGGGGGATCCCACTGAGGAGTCATCCATAGGGTTGGTAAAGCTTGGCGTGGATTATCCTGCCCCTTTCCAGTTTAGTCTCTTCTTCGTGCTCCTGGCATATGGGCTTCTCCTTGCCTGTATTCCAATGTGAGTCCTGAAATGCCTCTTCACTGTTGCTTTGCGTTGCTTCCTCTTGTCTTCCGATCCTTCTTCGTAATCTCAGTTGGGCGGGGGGGGGGGGGGGGGGGGGGCTCTTCAGCCCGCGCCCCCGCACCTGCCGCTGGGCTCAGGAGATCTCAAATCTCAAGAGTCACACAAGCGTGCCTTTAATACCGGCTGGGAGGATAACTCCGCCCCCACAGCCACTAGATCTAATCAAGCCAAAGACCACAACTTTAATCCCAGCTGGGGGGATAACTCCAACCTCACAGCCACAAAGGCCAATCAAACCAAAGACAGCAGGACCAAACGATCAGCAATCAGCTCGCCAAGGCACCCAGTTCCTACCTGTCTTCCCCTCTTCCTGCCGCTGGGCTCAAGAGATCTCCCAGACACACTTTTTTTCTAAAAATCCTAATCTTTATCCCAAAAGAAAAGCATCAGTTAAGTGCTTATTTAAGCCGCAGACAGCAGAAATACGTTGTATCAGCTTGTACTGCAAAGTGATGAGTCCAAATAGCTTTCATGCTGCAAACATGGAGATAAAAAATAAACCATCTGAAGGCCAATGCCAATCCAGGCTATATGAAAACAAACAAAGTGAGTGTGCTGCCAACCAAAATCAGAGCCGTCTGTTCACATAAAGGAAAAGCCAATCATCAAATGATTTAACAGGGCCTTCAAAAGAACAGGCACTTCAACTGCACCATCTTTCCAAATTGACATTAAGAGTACAAAAGAAACTAAGGCCAAAGTGGCAAAAGAGAAGGGAATGGAAAGAACAATAGCAAAATTAATATATGAAAGAAGCCAGGTGGCAAAGGCAGACTTGAAAGCCTCTACCACCTGAGCTAGAAGCAGCATACAAAGCATATGTGGGAAAAGCCTAAGAAATATAGAGGAGGGGGTGCTATGTAAATGACCTAGCCTATCTCCCCAGCCCACTCTTATTCTTAGGAGTCCTTGTCCTAGGACTTAAGAAACCAAAAACTGGGGCTGGGGAAATGGCTCAGTGGTTAAGAGCACTGCCTGCTTTGCAGAGGATCTGGGTTCAGTTCCCAAGACCCACAAGATACCTAGCAACTGCCTGTTACTCTAGTTCCAGGGATCTGTTGCAGTATTTTGGCCTTCACAGGCATTGCATGCAATGTGCCCTTACATGCATGCAGGCAAAACACTCGAACTCATAACATTAAAATAAATAAAAATATTTTTAACAGCCACAAAACGTCAGCTGTTACCCTCTCAATTGGGCTACATGTATAAATACATAGACCAGGTGTTTATCTGGAGCTCTCCAAATCATAAAACTGCACAGTAAGCTGGGTGTGGTGATGCATGCCTTTAATCCTAGCACTCAGGAAGCAGAGGCAGGTAGATCTCTGTGAGTTCAAGGCCAGTCTGGTCTACAGAGTGATCTCCAGGCCAGCTGGGACTAAAGGGAGACCCTGTCTCAAAAAGACCAAAAAAAAAAAAAAACCCAAAAAACCCCTGCATAATAATGTTTTTTTTTTTCCAAATAAGACCAAGTCAAACTCTGAAGAGTCTTTTTCTTTTACCACTTTATCACATTATAGCTGAAAGAAGCAATTTAATCTTCATGGGGTAAGAGAGAGAAAGAGAAGTGAAATAGCCCTGCCAGCAAAGCAATTCCAGAACCTCATGAAACATAGTATATCCAATTCACAAGAAACATGTGAAACTTGGCCTTTACTGGCCAGAAACTGGCCTCTACCTGCCCAGACAGCTCTGAAACAATGGAACCAGGCTGTACCTGATTTCTGGGCTCCTGACTGAATTTGGGAAACTCTAATCTTAAATGAAGCATTTGCTTTATATTCTAGATGGATAAATCCCCTTTCATTCCTACTGATTCTCCTATAAGATATATCCCTCATAATTAGGATAGGTTTGAAGCCCAAATCTTAAAAGGAAAGTATTTAACTTGATCAGAGAGGTTTGATGTTTTTTATCTCTTTTTGTAAGTGGCTGAGCACATGGTACAAAATAAAAGACACAGATTTATGTTGTGAATGTAATCAGATAATTTAAAGTTAGTATTAAAGAGATATGACCAATAACTGGCAATGAGTGGTGGAATAAAAACCCTATTACCTTTTCAAAGTGCCTTAAGAAAACAATGCAAAATATATATTAACTGATTCTACTTCTTCTGAATGGATGAAAAATCATTCTACAGAAAAAAATTTCTTTGCTCAATCTGCTCCTGATATCAGAGGAAATAACAAAGATTTCATTGAGAACTGAGACTACTATTGATTGCTTACTTAATATAACAAATTCTGTATTCTGCAACAGGTAGCTAGAGGCATAATAGAAGGTGCCAAAGGGGATTAAAGGGGAGAGAGAGAGAGAGAGAGAGAGAGAGAGAGAGAGAGAGAGAGAATAAAAGGTATACAGAACTTCTTATTGGGTAACAAGATCTCCTGATTGGATCTCTTCCAGAAGAAATGAATAAGCTGAAAAATAACTGATATATCCTTCAGCAAGCAGGCCACTGGAAGAAAAATTGTTGAAATATCAGATGTCTTCCTAAGACTCCTTACCTGAAAGTGGCAAGACAGAATATTAGAGGAATTAGTAGCCCAAGGATTTAAGTACCCTCAGATCAGATTCCAAGATGCTGTCCCTGAAATAAGGAAGAGTTCAGCTCCAGCTGGCTTCTAACTCAACACTTATTATCAGTGGGAGAGGGTCTACAGTAAAACTTAAAGTCACAGGTAGGACAAGAGTTTTTATTTTATTTATTTATTTTTATTTTTATTTTTATTTTGTCTTTTTGAGATAGGTTCTCCCTGTAGCTCTGGCTGTCCTGGAACTCACTCTGTAGACCAGGCTGGCCTTGAACTCATAGAGATCTGCCTGCCTCTGCCTCCCAAGTGCTGAGATTAAAGGCGTGCGCCACTACACCCGGCAAGAGTTTTTATTTTTATAGTGGGGTTTCCTACTATGTTTTTACCTCAAATTCTACTAATATCTGTGTATCCTCTCCCTTTATTGGGAAGAGACCCAGTAACAAAAATGAAGGTCCATGTTATCTGTAACACCCTATCAAATTTCACATTAATGGCCATGTTCACCTTTCCTAAAAGGAAAAATAATGATTCATTCCTTATAGGCTTCTCCATTATCCCCTAAGCATGGCCTACTGAAATACCAGGTAGAAAAACCATAGCCATCTCACCTACAACCAGATTAAAGGACTCATGCTTTTTCTCGTCATAAACAGTGTTTTACAGCCTGAAATTCAAGTAGGACTTCAACACCTAATCAACTAACTTGTTAATGCACTCTGCAAGTCACCTTGTAATAGCCCATGCTGGACATTAAAATTATATCTTGATTTAGTCCCCAGTCCACATCAGTGGTCTTTCCTTTATTTATGTGCACTTAGTCTGCATTTGCATCTCAGGAAACAGTTTTAACCTGGGTTCCTTTCTCATATCATTTGTTGTTGCTGGTATTGTTGTTGATGTTGGTAATAGTGTTGTTGGTGGTGGTGGTCTGGCTAGCCTTTTGTCCCTGGCTTCTTATACCAAGTTAAAAAGAAAGATATATCACACTTATAATTGACCAATGTTACAGCCTTCCTCAACGGGAAGTCTTTTCTGTTGATACAATCATCATTGGATCAAGGTTAAATGCTGTGTGTATATTCCTGATGATTCTGCTAGTTTCCTCTCTTATCTCTTCTATAAAATCCACATATTCATATTCAAACACGACAATCAACACCACCCCTTTTAGTGAACACTTTTAGAATTGTATCTTCAGACTTTCATGGTGTAAATGGATCATTCCTCTCATTATCTTGGTAGTGACCCTATTTTTTTTTATTTTTAAGGGATTCTACAATATAATGACACAGTTGTTTGCAGATAACATTGATGTTACTCAGTATGTCATACAATTAGGTAATTGGTGCATTTTGCAAGTATCTATGTCCAAATTTTGAACAACCCAAGGTTCCCATAGTCCAGTTGGAGAAGCTTGTATGCACAGGCATGTTGATCATAGTTAGGGGAGTCCCAGGACTATTGCTGTAGTCTCACGATTAACCCCTATCTCTCTGCAGCCTTACAATATACCACGCTTCCTCTTCCTCAGTTTGTTCACTGGGCTTTGGGAAAGGGGCACAAGTGTGGGTGAGAAGAAAACAGTTCTAACTTTTTTGGAGTTGTCATTTGGACTCCAGTCTGCATTCAGGTTGTTTCCCTTCATTGGCAGCTTTTCCAGTGATACACTTTTCAGTCAAACTAACAAAGCACACCCCGCTATTGATTGATGTACAGGCATTTAAGCAGTATAATTATTATGTCAAGATAAAGCTGTGAGCATAGACACAGATGCTTGGATGGTAGGCTACTCTGCAAAACGTGGTTTCTCTATAAAGGGGACAAGTTCTTATTGGGGCTTATAACATCCTCCTAATCACTAGAGGACATAAGCTTGTGCATATTCTACTGTGCGTTTATTCCTCCAATGAGAGGGCTAATAGCCAAATACATTTGGGATATATATATATATATATAGATATCTATCTAGATTATATATATATATATATAATACCTGTCTTCCACTGTTTGCACGTATCCCAGGGTGTTGAAGCGTGTAGCTGGTGATGATGGAGGGGTTTTGCTTGTCTCAAGGAGACCAAATATTTTGCTGTATTGCCTTTAGTGGCCTTTTGGTAATGCTCTCTATCATTTCAGAGGCCAGTTTTATGCTAGAAAGTGACGTCTCATAACATTTTTCATGCTCACCAGGTCTTCGACAAACAGGGACTTACTGCTTTCCTCCTTGCATATATCCCCCTGATAGGCCAAAGTCCTTTATATATTTGGGGGGGCGGGGGGGTTTGAATCCCTAGCCAACTCTCCTAGGCAGAATAATTCAGTGCTGATGTCAGAGCTTTCTGTAGTAATATATTTTGCTTAATTACACAACTTATACACACTTTACTATTGAATTGGCTCTAAATAGAGAAATTATCCTTTCACATTTCCCATGCCTATCAATCAGTTAATCTGTTATGCCTGTTTTATAGGAAATAACCACCGTAACAATTGCGGTATTTACAGTTTTGGAGTGGTTTCATTACCATGATGTTTTTCTTTTCCTATAAAGGGGAGAGGGAGGAAAGTTTCTCAGCATCTAGAAGGAAAACTCAATGTCCCATTCTAAACAGTTAACCCCAATTATATTCAGAGAGATGCTCAGTGTCTGTGACTCAAGCAGACTGAGGTTCTTCTTTCTTTAATGTTCGGATGGGTCAACCACTCTGCTGGCATTCCCCAGTCCACCGCCTAGCCATAAGTGTATGTTTCAGCATTTTAGATGATTTACCTGGTGGGAACATAAAATTCTCCTCTCGTTTGTTTCATGATCAGAAAAATTGAAAATTATCAATAGGATTGGGACACATAGAGTTTTCCATTTTGTATCCCAGAAAGGATAATACCCTACCTCCCACCTCCTCCTTTTTTAGGTTTTTATGTTTTGACCTATAGATGCCTAAGTTGTATTACCAACACCCATAAACAGGGAGCAAGGAGATAAAAGCTTTCATTAAAGTTACCCAAACTGTTTCTCATGACTGTATGCTACTTATTGGGCCGGTAATTTTAAGCTTAATTCTTTTAAACTGTCCTACAAGTAAAAGCAAGTGTTATAATGTGATGTTGTGTTATTCTGAAAAAAATATATAGGCCATTTGTATTCCTTAACCCAATGCAAATTATGAATAAAACAATTAAACATTTTATTATCCCAATTGTCATGTGTATTACCATTCCATCAACAACCTACACCTAAATTTAACTAATCTATACATTTCACTAAGCCTTAAAATATCCTATATTGTGGATAAAGCTTGGGCAGAGTTGAGTACTTGCTAAATAAAATTTACCCAATAAACACTTTGCTCTTTAAGCTATATGACTGGACTAAGAATTCTACTTATTTGGAAGTAAAAATTTAAGCTTAATTCCTTTAAATGGTCCTACAAGTAAAAGAAACAGTGTTTACACTGTGAGTTATAATTCAGAAAAATCTTAGAGACCAAACCCACTACAAACTATCAATAAAACAACTAGCATTTTATATCCCAGTTAGTTCAAATGTTCCGTATCAGCTATTTTTGTTTTTGTGTTTTTTTTAGCACAAGCCTCCTTCATAAAAAACCAATTTGCAAGCACAGTGTGCCCCAGCCCACATAGCCCAAGGCTCCTACCATCCAGATGGAGGGGCTTTGAATGTTCAATCAAGTTGATCAAATAAGTGTCCAGACTTATTTGTCATTCGTTTTGTTTACGTTCACCCCAATCGCAGCTCCTACAATATACCACTCCCCCTCTTCCACAGGATTGTTCCTTAGGTTAGAGACGTGGCACAGGTGGACAAGAGCACAACAGTCTACTTTTCTGTAGCATGTTTTGGACTCTGATCCGTTCTGCTGTTTCCTTTCATGGGTCTGACCGCTTGCCCAGGGATAAGCTTTCAAACCTACTAATGAAGCCACAAGCAATTTATAATTATCGCGATTATATATATATATATATATATATATATATATATGTATGTATTTAAACATTGCTAGTTACTATGGTAGGTTACTTTGGTATAGACATGCTAGTGACCCTATTTTATTCTTTAGAACTGGTGCCTTATTTTTATTTTCTCTTTTCTGCAATTGATGCACCCTCAAATGGTCTTGAAGCAACATAACTTCATTTTTATCTGGGTCCCATTGATGTTTTTTCAAGATCTGAAAGTAACCAAAAGTAGAAGACGCTCTTCAGTCAAAAGTAGCCTGATTGACTCTGCTCAGTGTCTCAATGATTTTTAGGGTCCCAACTCTAGACAGAGAATTGTTAGATAGACATTTAAATATTAGAGCAGTCTTGAAGTTAATTAAACATGGAGTGCTTCTATACAATCAGTAACCTTTAAAATCAAGAAATGGAAACCTATAGTACTTCTATTTCTGGCAGGAAGAATCTAAGTTATATTTCTGTTTCTGGGATAGGGGCAGGAGAGGCATGAAATTCTCAGCTGCCTAGGTCATAAGATTGCTATCTTGCAGGGCTTACTGGAAAAGAACAAAGACTTTGTTCTTTCCCTTAAGAATTAATCTACCAAGCATGGTGATGCCCCCCTTTAATGCCAGGTAGAAGCAGATGGATCTCCATGAGTTCAAGGCCAGTCTGGTCTACATACTGAGTCCCAGGACAGCTGGGGCTACAGGGAGACCCTGTCTCCAAAAAAGACCAAAAAGAGAAAGAATTAATCCAAATAGTTAATAGCTTGCCTGTGCATGCAAACACCTTGTGGGAGAAGGTTTCAGTCCTATAAACTTTAAAAATAGTACATAAATTACCAGAAATGTAGGCCAACCAAAAGGATATGTTGATTATTGCCCACTCTCTCTTGAGAGTGCCACATTTTACAACAAAATAACACTTTACCACATAATAACCTCCACTTATTCTTGACACCATAATCTGTCTTATGGGTTCTTCCTACAGAGACCAAGAGGATCACAGACTTAAGTAGAGACCAGAGAAAGAGCCTCATGAGAATGGGAGGCAAGTTATACCTCTAGTTTACACTAAGGATTTAGACTTACCCTTCTCTCAGTAAGTGACTCCAGGAAATTTTTAATTATTTGTAGTCTGTGCTGGTTCATCTTGTGAATGTGACAGCATTTGGAATCACCCTGGGAGCATATCTCTGGGCATGACTATGAGGGATTACATACATTTGTTAGCTGAGGTAGGAAAGACCACCATAAATGTGTGCAGCACCTTGTTGTGGTCTGTTATTCACAAAGTGAATTAAATGAAGAAAGTATTCTGGGTACAAGCATCCATTATTCTCTGATTCCTGATTGCAGATGAAATGTGACCAGTTAACTCAAGCTCCTGCTGCTATAACTTCTCTGCTATGGTGGAATTTAGCCTCATCTTTTTTTATAAGCTAATGTTTTATTGAAGCTCTGTGCATTTCATACAAAATTACATTACAAATCAAATCTACACCCATGCATCCCTCCCTGCCCCCCACCCCACCAGATCTCATGCATTCTGCCAAACATGTCGTTCATCTTTTTCTCAGTCTCTCTCAAAATTCTTGATGCAGAAGTTTACTGTTTTGAGCAGAAGGTCATCGTTTCAGTCAGTTCTTTGACCCAGGCTTGTTGTTGTTGTCGTTATTACTTCCAATATGCATCACGCCAAAATATGCACATATGCATGCCACATATATCATATGTTTTAGCATCTTCAGCTTATGATTTTTTTAATTAGGCTGAAAGTGTTATGTTTGAAGTCTCCTCCTTGGCAAGCCCAAACCACCATCAGTTCTGCCCTTGTGTTCCACACTGGGGTTTCCCTTCCCATGGTAGGATGGCAAAACCAGTGTCAGCCACAGGGCACCTGCACTTGCCAGTAAGACAGGCAAAACAACTGTGCTCTTTTGTCTTTTTACTAAAATCCCAAGTGTTATACCTGAAGTACAATTTCTCAGGATTTACTATCTATCTATCTATCTATCTATCTATCTATTTATTTATTTATTTATTTATTTATTTACGGCTATACTTTCCTTTTGGATGTTTAAGGCCACACAGTTAGCCCAGATTAACCAAGGCTTTTGTTTTCTCAAGAACAGTTGAGGATCTTGTCCTCAAGAGTCACCCAAGGTTTTTTTTTGGGGGGGGGGGAGTTGGAAGCCCCTGACTCCTTTTGGTTTTTCAATCATTAGTTCCATCCACTCGAGGACAAAGTCAGGTCTTGCTAGACCAGGCTTCCCTTTTTGAAGCATGAGCAGACTTTCCTCTTTATAGACTGGACACTGGCTGAAGTCCCATTAGTGGATCTCCAAGACCTCCTTGCACAGGAAGACTAGTGGCCCACATTTTCAGGACATTTCAAGAGATGCCCCCATGCATACTCCCCTGGGACTTAGTTGGTCTCTGATGGCAAGGAACAAAGTTATCCCTTAAGACCTTAGGCCAAATTGGTATGGACATTAAGTATGGTTGTTAAGCATCCAGAAAGGCTAAGTTACATCAGCCTGATACTTTTAACTACTTTATAATATTTTAGAAAGTGCTTGAACAAAAGCTCAAGCAGCCTTGTATAAGAAATATTAAGAAGCATTCTCATAAAATAAATACTGTGGTTAGACATAATGTCATGACAAACTAGTTTTTTCTGCATTCCTTTGATCTTATATTACTCTAAAATATACATACATATCCTTCATCCTATACCAAAACTTCCTAACTCTGAAAATAAATGGTAGCTTAGTTCTAGAATCTGTTAAGGGATAGACTATATAAGAGCACAGTTGTTTTCAGATAACATTAACATTGCTCAGTTTGTCTTAAAACTAGGTAATTGGCACTAGCACCCAAAGATGAGGGATACAATTCATCATTTGTTCTGGGACTGTGTCACTTCACAACATGATATCTTCTATTTCCATCCATTTACCTTTAAAGCTCATGATGTCATCTTTCTTTACTGCTGCATAGAACTCCTTTGTGTAGATGTACAACATTTTCTGTATCCACCTGTTGGTTGAGGAGCACTTGTGTTGGTTCCAGCTGTTTGCTATTGTGAGGAGGGCTGCAATAAGCATGAAAACATGGCTGTGCATGTATTTCTGTGTAAGATGAATCTTGTGGCTACATACCCAGGAGTGGTATGACTGTGTCAGGTGGCAAGCTCATTCCAAGTCTTCCAAGGGTTCTCCACACTGCTTTCTACAGTGGCTGTGCAAGTTTACATTACCACCAGTAGTGGATGAGTGTTCCCCTTTCCCCACAACCTCTCCAACACTTGGTATCATTTGATTTCTTGATCCTAGCCAGTCTTATTGGAGAGAGATGATATCTTAAAGTGGTTTTAATTTGCATTTCCTTAAGTATTAATGAAGTTGAACACTTTTTAAGATGTTTCTCAGCTATCTCTAATTCCTCAGTTTTGAAGTCTCTGTTCAGCTCTTTGCTCCATCGTTTGAGTGATTCATTTATTTTCTTTCTTCTTTGTTTTTTGAGTAGTTTATATATTCTGGAAATCAATGCTTTGCTTTATAGGATGTATCTGTGGTGAAGTTTTTCTCCCACTCTGTGGGATTTCTCTAAAAGCCTAAAAAACTCCACTATGTGTACAGGTTACCTTAGCTTTTCAAACCACTGCCCTCTTCATAACTTCAGCAATGCCTACTTACAGAAGATCATCATAATCAAATTTATTAATTACCGTGTTTTGAGTATACCTAGCTTTCATATAATTATGTCATATATGTCTATGGCCATTGTTTTTCTATGTTGTTTAAAACTCCCCGGGCCCTGGGGCTGGAGAGATGGCCTAGCAGTTAAGAGCGCCGACCATTCTTACAGAGGACCCGGGTTCGATCCCCAGCACCCACATGGCGGCTGAGAACCGTCTGAAACTCCAATTCTAGGAGAACTCCAGTTCCAGGGGAATCCGACACCCTCTTTTGACCTCCGTGGCATTGCACGACATGGGTGCACAAACCTACATGCATATAGTACATTCAAACACATACAGAAATAAAAATAATAATAATAAAAAAAAAACTTCCTGGGCCCCTGCCAGATTCTGTTTGCATTTATGCTCTGCGTGTACTGCAGAGGCCAGGCAAGTTCTGTGTTTCCTTCACTCCTGAGGAAAGGTTGGTGTCTGCCTTCCAATTCAAGGAAGAAGAGAATAAAGATGTGCATATAGACCCAGAAAAGGAAGAGAATGATCTTGGGGACTTAGCTATACACAGTGCCATCCAAAATAACCAGCTACCAATGCAGCCCACATTTCCAAGATCCAGCTCTCCAGCCTGGCATTTTGGACCTTGCCAGCCCTCACCAGATCCAACTGCCTTCAGCAATGTGCTGACCTCATGTCCCCATAAGCTCAGCTTTCCCAGTCGTCTGACCCAGCTCCATCCTTAGCACCAATGGATCTTACTGCATCAGCAGAAGCAAAAACCAAGTCTCCTAGCCCAGAAGCCTTGGTCTCAGCAGCCAGACACCTATGCTAACCTCATGACTCGAAAAGAGAAAGACTGGGTGATCAAAGTGTAGATGGTTAAGCTGAAGAGCAAGAACCCCCGCCTAGATGATTATTACTACCAGAAATATTACCAGAAGCTAGAGAAGAAACAAGCAGATGAAGAGCTGCTGGGACAAAAGAATAGGTTTGAGTCTCTCAAGCTGGTCAAACCTTACCTCCAGAAGGCAGAATTTTATGAATCAGTGGTTCAAATTGAGGGTTCTCTGGGCCAAGTAGCTGTATCAACATGTTTTAGCCCTTGTCGAGCTACTGATGCTGTATCTCATGGAACTTAAGAGCAGGATACAGGAGCTACAAGCAGTCATAGGCTTCGAGTATTGTCCCAGATTGAGAAGTTGTTCCTTCAGTTACTAGAGATAGAGGAGGGCCACAAGGATGGGTTTCCACAACGCTGTTACTCTAGGCAATAGAGCAACCAGGTTGAGAAGCTCTTCCAGGCCTTAAAGACTTAGGAGCAGAAGAGTCTGGAGGAGATGACAGACAGCCTTTTACAGATGCTATCTGTGAGGAAGGGGAAAATTCTGGTGGCTCGGCTGCTGCCTTTCCTGTCACATGATCAAGCTGTTAGCCCTCTTCTATATATCACTCACCATCTGCCTCTCCTGATTCAGATGGACATAGCTGACCAGGTTTTACATATGTTATTCAAGCCTCTGGGCAAATATATAAATCATCTGACCTTCCATCAACTCCTTCAAGGACTTCAAGGTCTCATGTTGCTACTTCTGGTACCTCAGAGCAACCAGTTGCTGTGATACTTCAGAATCAGTTTGAAATTTCTTTGCTTTATGCCCTGCTTAGTCATGGAGAGCAGCTGGTATCCCTGGATTCGTCCCTAGAGGAACCCAACAGCAACTATACAGCTTGGACAGACTTGGTGATACTGATTGCCTGGGAGATAGCCCAAATGCCCACAGCTTCTTTGGTAGAACCCTTAACCTTCCTTAGGAACCTACTTCCCCTGTTCTATCACCACGTAGACAAACAATTAGTTCAGCAGGTGGAAACCAGGATGGAGTAAGGGCTCACCGTCTAGGTTCATTCATCTCATTTATTTTAAATTTAAGCATAGAAGATAATAAACTTACATTCATCAGTGGGTATTGGGACTTGCCATGAACCCTGATGGCCTGAGTTTGATGGCAATAATCCATATGGTAAGAGAGAACAAACTTCTTCAAGTCATTCTCTAACCTCCAGATGCTCACTCTGGTACATTTGCACATGAACACACACACACACACACACACACACACACACACACACACACACACAATGTTCATACACATACAATTTTTTTAATTTTATTTATTTCTGTATGTGTATCAATGTACTGTCTGCATGCAGGTTTGTGCACCCATGTCATGCAATGCTGTGGAGGTCAGAAGAGGGTGTCAGATTCCCCTGGAACTGGAGTTCTCCTGGAATTGGAGTTTCAGATGGTTCTCGGCTGCCATGTGGGTGCTGGGGATCAAACCCGGGTCCTCTGTAAGAGCAGTCAGTGCTCTTAACCACTGGGCCATCTCTCCAGCCCACATGCAAATTTTTTAATGAAAAAAATTCTAGAAACCCCCAAATTTACTGAGTAATCAGTCTGGGAAAAAATTCCTGTAATCATGTCATATGTTTTCATGTTTCCATGTGATTTGATCCAATGTAATTCCATGTGTTGAGATCTCATATAATTATGTCATAAGTGTCTATCATAATTGTCTTCATATGTTATTTGAGTCAAAACAATTTTAAACTATGGCCACTTCAGTTTTTCTTCATTCATTTTTATTGTGCACAAGAAAGAGTTATTGGTTTCTTTTTTATTTTGGCATGCCTCATCATAACATACACATACAAATTTATAAATATGAATTTTTAGTGGTATATTCAAAGGCCTTACAAACTCAAGTACACCAAACATATTTAAATGTATTACACAATGTCTCTAGTCTATTAACTATTTCACAAAACTTTTTTTTCAAAGTCAATTTTTTATTGAAGCTTTGTGCATTTCATACAAATTTTCAAATCAAATCTAGACCCATGCCCCTTCCCTGCTCCCCCACTCCAACAGAGCTCATGCATTCTGCCAAACATGTTTTCATATTTTTCTCAGTCTCTTTCAAAATTTTTGATGCAGAAGTTTACTGTTTTGAGCAGAATTTCACCATTTCAGTCAATTCTTTGACCCAATCTTTTTGTTGTTGTTGTTATTCCTTCCAATATGCATCACTTGAAAATATGCATATATGCATGCCACATATATCATAGGTTTTAGCATCTTTAGCTTATGATATTTTTCTCTTTATTAGGGTGAAAGATGTCATGTTTGAAGTCTCTTCCTTGGCAAGCCCAAAGCACCATCAGCTCTGCCCTTATGCTCCACACTGGGGGTTTCCCTTCCCATGGTCACCAAACTAAGTCCAGTAAGCATCTCATCCTGTCTTGATCTTCCTGTACTGGTCTCCATGATACAGCCTGGTAGTCCAACAATGGCAGTCTGTACTCTGAAGATGCTGAAACTCCAGTAGTAGCTCAGTCCACAAGCTGGATGTCTCAGCAGTCTCCATCTGGCACTGAAGGTTTGGAGGATTCTTGGAGAGACATGAGACTTCAGTCCATATTGGAAGGTTGAAAAGCTGTGTCTCAAATCTGTTGGGCCCTGTGGGCCCTCCAAGAGAATGCAGCCTACTGTAATCCCCTGAGCCTGACTGGAGTTTGGCGACCTGTCTTTGGCCGGTCACTTCCACATAGGAGTGACTCAGCATAGCCTGACCAGAAAGCACCCCTACCTGGATACAAACGATGTGGCAAATTATTATTGGCCCAAAGCTATCTCCCCACTCTACATATATCCTCTCCCACCTTCTTTTTCTCCACCCCTCCAGCCGAGCAAATGTAAGCGGCTGCCTGATGCAATAAAGTGAGTCCTGGCTTCAACGAGCTCCCAGTCTGGTGTGTCCTCTTGCGGCCATCGACATTCATCATCTTGCTCAGCCCCATCCACAGAGGAGGCCAGCTGGTTTGAGCCTCTTCTCCCCTGTCCCTCTTAAAGTGACACCCACACATATCTTTGAAGAGATGGCAAAAACAGTGGTAGCCACAGGGTAACTGCACTTACCAGTAAGGAAAAACAACAGTGCTTTTTTTTTTTTTTTTTTTTTGTTTTTTAACTAAAGATCTCAAGTTTTATAAACCTAAAGTACAATTTCTCAGGCCTTACTATTTATGTTATTTTATTTATTTATTTATTTATTTATTTAATTATTTTTTGTTATACTTTCCTTTTGATGTTTATGAAGGCCACACCAGTTAGCCCATTAACCAAAGAATTTTGTTTTCTCAGGTCACTTTTTGAGGATGCTAGTCCTCAACAGTCACATCAGATTGTTATGGGGAGAGAGGAGTTCCTGGCTTCCTTTTGGCTTTTCAATCACCAAATCCATCCACTGGAGGACAAAAGTCAGGTATTTGCTAAGAGCAGGGCTTCCCTTTTTGAAGCCATGACAAGACTTTCTTCTTTAATAGACTGGAGACTGGCTGAAGTCGCATTAGTGAATCTCCAAGACCTCCCTGCACAGGAATACTGGTACTCACATTTGCAGGACATTTGAAGTTGCCCCCATGCCATATTCCTCTGGGACTTAGTTGACCCTTGAGGCAACAAAGTTATCCGCTTAAGACCCTCAGCCAGATTGTTAGGGGCATTAAGTATGGTCGTTTAAACATTGAGAAAGGTTAAGTTACATCAGCCTGGTACTTTTAACTACTTTATATTTTAGAAAAGGATTGAACAAAAGCTCAAGCAGCCCTGCACAAGCAATACTAAGAGCACTCCCATAAAATAAATACCAATTGTTAGAACACAAACAAAAGTGTTTAAGTATACTGTTAAATCACAAAAATGTACCTTTAAACCCCCAACCCTGGGTTTTTTTTTTTTTCTTTAACTATCTTATTTCTTTTGTTTTTATTATTTTATTTAGTTTTTGTATGGTGTATAATGTACTGTCTGCATGCAAGTGTTGCACCGTGTCGTGCAACCCGGGAGGTCAGAAAGAGGGTATCGTTCCCTGGAACTGGAGTTCTCTGGAATTGGGTTTCAGACGGTCTTAGCCGCCATGTGGGGGCTGTGGGGATCGAACCGGCGTCCTCTGAGAGAGCGGTCGGCGCTCTTAACTAGCTAGGGCTATCTCATCGCCCCAAATATCTTATTCTAAATAACGTTATTTTGAGTTTGTTTCCAGGATGATTTTGCCTATCCATTAATACTTTTAAAGTATTTCCTTTCAATATCAGTTAGTTTTTTTTTTGTTTTTTTTGTTTTTTTTTCTACATAAATTTAATTTAATTTTTAAATTTTTTTATTTTCTTATTCCACTTTCCCCCACCCCACCAGAGCTGTGCATTCTGCCCAACATGCTATTCCATCTCTTAGTCTTTCTCAATATTTTTCCATGGGGAAGTTGACTGTTTTGAGCAAGAAGTTCACTGTTTCAGTCGTTCTTTGACTGCAGTCTTTTTCGTTGTGTTTGTTTTGTCCCAAATGCATTATGCCAACTGCTTTGTACAAAGCTCAGGGGGCCCTACACAAGAAATTACTTACAACTGGGTAATTGGCACTAGTATCCACAGATTGAGTGAACATCATTCGTTTGTTTTTCCTGGGACTATGTGTTAACTTCAACTCAGCATGATGTCCTTCGTACCCAGCATTTTCATGCAAAGTACATTGTGATGTACGTCTCTATCTTATCTGACTGAGATAAATTCCATTGGTGTAGATGTACACATTTTTTATCACTCGTAGTTGAGGGTGCATTTAGGCTTCGGTTACAGCTCTTTGCTATTGAAGAAGAGAGCTGAAAAAAAATGGCCTAGGCAATGTATCTCTGTGGTGGCGTAAAGTTTGAGGGTAACATGCCACAGGAGTGTATGGCTGGGTCGTGGTGGCAAGTTCATTCCAAGTCTTCAAGGGTTCTCCACACTTGCTTTTCCATAGTGGCTGTACGAGTTTACATTCCCACAGCAGTGGAATGAGTGTTCCCCTTTCCCCCACAACCTCTCAGCACTTGTATCATTTGTTTCTTCATACTAGCCAGTCTTATTGGAGTAAGATGATATCTTAAAGTGGTTTTCATTTGCATTTCCTTAATGATTAGTGATGTTGAGCAGTTCTTGAGGTGTTTCTCCAGACATCTCTAATTCCTCGTTGTGAAGTATCTGTTCAGTTTTGCTCATCTACTGAGCGGGTGCGTTTTGTTTCTTTTTTCTTTGTTTTTGAGTAGTTTATATATTCTGGAAATCAATGCTTTGTCAGATGTATCTGCAGTGAAGGTTTCCTCCCATTCTGTGGTTTTTCTTCTTCCTTGATTGTTTCTTTTGATGTACAGAACTTTTGAGTTTGATGAGGTCCCATTTGTCAATTGTCGACCCTTAATTCTTGTGCAGCTGCTGTCTGATTTAGGAAGTCTTTTCCTACGCCTATGTCTTGTAGTTCTGCTGCCAACTTTTTCTTCTATCACCTTACGAGCTTTGGGTTTCATGTTGAGTCTTTATCATCTGGAGTTGACTTTTGTATAAGGGGAGAGGTAGGGGATTTAATTCATTCTTTCTACAAGTGGTGATCCAGTTTGCCAACACCACTTTCTGAAGATGTGTCTTTTCTCATTGTGGTTTCTTGGCCCCCTGTCAAAATATGAGATGGCTGAAATTGTATGTGCTCAGATTTGGATCTTCGGTTTTTTCCATTGGTCAACAGGTCGTTTTTGTGCCAGTACAGGCTGTTTTATGACTATAGCCCTGTAGTATAGTTAAAATCTGGTATAGAAGAATCCTCTCTGTGTAGCTCTTTTCACTCAGGATTGATTTGCTATTTGGGGTCTTTTGTTTTTCCAAATGAATTAAGAACTATTGTTTCCAAGCCCGTGAAGAAACTCTTGGGGATTTTGATTGGGATCGCATTAAATCTATACAGAGTTTGGTAAAATGACATTTTCTAATGTTAATTTTCCCAACTATGAGCATGGGAGGTTTTCCATCTTCTGAGGTCTTCTTCAATTTCTTTCTTTAAGGGTTTAAAATTTTGTTGTAAGAGGTCTTTGTGTTCTTGGTTAGGTTTGTTCCTAGGTATCTTATTGTTTTTGAGGGCTATTGTGAGTGGGAAGGCTCTCTTTGAATTCTTTCTCCAGTTGCTTGTTTTGGTGTAAAAAAGGCCATTGATTTTCCAAGGTTAATTTTGTACCTGCCCTTTGCTGAAGCTGTTTATCGTTTCTAGGAGTTTTCTGGTGGAGTTTTTGCATCCCTTAAGTTAAACAATCATACTCATCGTCAGCAAATAGGATAGTTTGACTTCCTCTTTTCCAATTTCACTCCTTTAATATCCTTTTCTTGCCTTATTGCTCTAGCAAAGTGTTTCAAGCACTTATGTTGAAGAGGAAGTGGTGATAGGGGCAGCCTTGCCGGGTTTCCACCTTTAAAGGGAATGTTTCTGTCATTTCCCCATTTAGGATGATATTGGCTGTGGGTTTCCTGTATATGGCTTGATTACATTGAGGAATGATCCTCCAATCCAATTCCTTCTAGGACTTAAGCATGAAGGGATGCTGGATTTTGTCAAAGTCTTTTTCAGCATCAATTGAGATGATGGTTGTGGTTTTTGTCTTTGATTCCATTTATGTGTTTGATGATGTTTATTGTTTTTCGTATGTTGAAACCATCCCTGCATCTCTGTTATGTCAAACTTGGTCATGGTGGATGATCTTTTCTTGATGTGGTCTGTATGCGATTTGCCAGTATTCTGTTTAGAATTTTGGCATCTGTGTTCATGAGGGAGATGGGTCTATAATTCTCCTTTTTCGTTGGATTTTGCCTGGTTTTGGTAATAGAGTGAGTGTTGGCTTCGTAGAAGGAATTTGGGAGAATTCCCCTGATTGTATCTTCTAAACAGTTTCAAAGAAATAAATGGTTGTAAGGTCTTTTTTGAAATGTTTATAGAATTCTGCGTGATACCGTCTGGGCCTGGCTTTTTTTATTGGAGGCTTTCTACTACATCCTCTATTCTTCATATGTTAGGTCTGTTTAAGCTGCTGTCTCCTCTGGCCAAGCTTGGTGATTCCCAGAGATTTCAGATATTCATCATTTCTTCTAGATTTTCAAAACTTGGTAGAATATAGGTTTATGTAATTCCCATATAATTTTCTTGATCTTTTCCTTGTCCGTTGTGATATTTCCCTTTTCATCACAGATTGTATTGATTTGGAGTTGTTCCTTCTTTCTTTTTGTTAACTGGGCTAGAGGTCTGTCTATCTTGTTTTTCTTTCAAAGAACCAACTTTTGGTTCATTGATTTTTTGTATGTTTTCTTTTGTTCTATTTCATTAATCTGCTCTGATTTTTGTTTTTTTTCCTGTCTGTTGCGTTGGTTCTCGGTTCATCTGTGTTGCCTCTCATGTGCTTTTAGCTGTAGTGTTAGATCATTCACTTGTGCTTTCTGTTTTTAATGTAGGACCCAGGTATAATTTCCCTTGGACTGCTTTTAAGGTATCCCATAGGTTTTTGTTGTGTGTATTGTCATTGTCATTCAGTTCCAGGAATGTTTTTATTTCTTTCTTTATCTCTTCCTGACCCATTTATTATTCAAGAGTGTGTTGTTTAGGTCTCCATGTGTTTTGTAGGCAGGAGGGCTTGTCCTGGTGTTGATGTTTGGAGCTTCATTGCACGTGGTCTGACAGGATGCATGAAATTATTTCAATCTTTTTGTATTTGTAGAGGTTTCTTCTGTGTCCAGGATGTGGTCGATTTTGGAGAATGTTCCGTGGGGTGCTGAGTAGAAAGTGTATTCCTTGTATTAGATGGAATGTTAGGTAGAGGTCTATGAGGTCCATTTGGTATATATTCGTTCAGTTCAGATGTCTCTCTGTTTTATTTTTTGTCCTGTTGACCTATATCCATAAGGACTCAGTGGGGTATTGAGTCTCCCATCTGAGTGTACTGGGGTTTGTCTGTGACTTGTGGTCCTGGAGAATTGTCTTTAATAGTTAATGTTGTGTGCACCCAGAATTTGGTGCATTATATGTTCATATTGTGAAATTCTTCTTGGTGACTTGTTCCTTTGCTGAAAATGTAATGGCCTTCTTTTGTTCTTCTGATTTCTTTACTTGATAGTCTATTTTTCCGATATTAAAATAGCAACACCTGCTTCTTTTTGGTACCATTGTGCTTGGAATATTTTTTCTACCATCCTTCACCTTTGCAGGTGGTGCCTGTTAATGAGGTTAAGATGTGTTTCTTGTAGACAGCATATTGATGGATTCTGTTTCCTAATCAACAGTCTCCCGGTCTTTGTCTTTTGATTGGGGATTTAGTCCATTAATATTTAAGGTATGACTGATAGGTTGTGTTGTATCTCCTTTTGCCTTATTTACCATCTGCGGTTTTGATTAGTTTCTACTCTGCAGTTATGCTTTTATATTTTCTCTTCTAGCGTGTGTCTGGGTTGGTTGCTCCTTTCTTCTGTTCTTTGATTGCTTCAAGTATCTCTGAAGGGTTGTTTTCCGGACATGTATTCTTTCAAGTTGTTTATGTCATGGAAGATTTTCCTCTCTCCTTCCACTATGATATTGACATTTTGCTGGTTATAGTAACCTGGGCTGGCATCCTTGTCCCTCAACACTGGGTGCTTTGCTCCAGGGTCTTCTTGCTTTCATAGTTTGTGTTAAAAGTTAGCTGTAATTCTGATAGGTTCCCCTTATAGGTCACTTGTTGTTTTTCTCTTGTGGCTTTAAGGATTTTGTCTTTGTTTGGGTGTCTACCATTTTAACTAGTGAGTGGCGTGGTGAATTTCTTTTCTGATCTTGTCTGTTTGGAGTTCTGTGTGCTCTTGTATTGGTATTGGTTTGTCCTTTTTTAGTTTGGGGAAGTTTTCAATCTATTATTCTGTTGAAGATCTGATCAACCTTTCTCTTGGATTCTTCTCCTTCCTCTATTCCTATGCTGAGGAGGTTTGATCTTTTCATAGTGTCCCACAGCTCCTGGTTGTTCGTTTTTGTGTATTTTAAATTTTTCATAATCTTTCCTTGAGGTTTTAGTAGTTGTTTCTGTGTTTATCCTCCAGGTTCCTGATATTCTTTTTCTGCTTCCTCCACTTCTGCTTTCTGAGGCTTTTTGCATTCTTTCTCTCTTGAAGAGATGAGTGTTTGATTTCCTTGTTTCCTTCCTCTTCTGATTTCCTTTAGTGTTTCTCTTTTTTTTGGAGCTTCTCGATCTCAATTTGTAGCTTCTTTTGTTTGGGTTGGTTCTCTTTTCTTTTTACAGCGTGGATCTTTTCAGGTTTCTACTTCCTTCCGGAGCTTGTCATTCTCTCTCTCTCGGTCCCTCATTCTCTTTTCTTATCCTTTAATTTGTTTTTTTATGATCTTGTAGTTCTTTAAGTATGTTCCCAATTGTGTTTCTGATGTCTGTGTCCTGGGGCATCCCCGGAGGGATCCCACTGCAGGAGTCGTCCATAGGGTTGGTAACGCTTGGCGTGGGATTATCCTGCCCCTTTCCAGTGTAGTCTCTTCTTCGTGATCCTGGCATATGGGCTTCCCCTTGCCTGTATTCCGATGTGAGTCCTAAATGCCTCTTTACTGTGTTGAAGGCGTGCTTTGCTTGCCTCCTTCAGATCCTTCTTCGTAATCTCAGTTGGGGGGGGGTGGCTCTTCAGCTCGCGCCCCGGCACCTGCCGCTGGGCTCAGGAGATCTCAAATCAGTTTAGTTTTTATTGCTTTCACATTTGGGTTAGTTTTCATTGCTTTAAGACTTTTGTTTTTTTTTTTATTTTAAAATTTTTTTTTATTTTTTTATTATTTATTTATTTTTGTATGTGTATGAATGTACTGTCTGCATGCAGGTCTGTGCACCCATGTTGTGCAATGCTGCGGAGGTCAGAAGAGGGTCTCGGTTTCCCCTGGAACTGGAGTTCTCCTGGAATTGAAGTTACAGACGGTTCTTAGCCGCCATGTGTGTGCTGGGGATCGAACCCGGGTCCTCTGCAAGAGCGTCGGTGCTCTTAACCGCTAGGCTATCTCTCCAGCCCCTGCTTTAAGACTTTTGAAGTTGTGATTCTGGCCCTTTGTTGTTAAAATTTTACTAACAGAGAATTCACTTTCCTTTTACTTAAATGGGGATCCCTGAAACTTGTGAGAGCTCCTCCAGGCTCCTGGAGATGGCCACCTGGCAACTGTGCTTCTGGTCCTCTATGAACTCATCTCAAGATGCCCTAAGCCAGTCTCTTCCTTCCAACAAAACAACCTAAAAAAAAAAAACAACTATGACATGTTCAAAATAACTACCTTTAAACTTTTTAATAAAATTATTATGTGCTTTTATTTATACACTGGACACCTTCAGACATCTCTAAGAATTATCTCAAAACTGTTCTCTACAGTGTGTCTCATTAGGCACTGGATTATAACAAAATCTCTTTCTTTTGAAGCCTTCCCCTTCCTTTCTGACTCATAGAAAACAAAAGTCCACCCTGGGCCTGAGGTATTGCTGTCTATCACAGACTACCAGTTCCACTGACTTGCCAAACAGGCCCCTCTGCCCCTGTGTGTGGTGCGCTTACTTTTTTCTCTCTCATTTTCTCTAAGTTCCTACATACCACTATGGAAAAAAAATTAGCTCTAAGCAAGTATAATTAATTTATACTCATAAATGCCACTTTCTTTTTAATTTTATTTATTTATTTTTTATGTGTATGAATGTACTCTCTACATGTAGGTTTGTGCACCCATATCTCCTATATGGTACTGGTTTTGGAAGTATGAAGGGATCATAGAGGGAAGCTGAGGCCTGGTACTCTGAGAGGCCAAGAAAGGCAATTTGGGAAAGTGCAGCTTCTTTTGTAGTGTAGACCCCTAGGATTGAGGCTTTGCACCCTGAGAGACCATAAGACCCCATTGGCGAAGGTGCAGCCTCAGTTTTAGTAGATATTCCAGCATACTGGAGATACCAGGATTATGGGATGACTACTAAGGGCAGGGGCAGGTATGGATTGGAGCTTCTCTGAGCCTACTAGACAAGCTCTTTATGCAGTGGATGGCAGAGTCAGAGAAGTAGAGATGCTCAAGCCCTTTGGAGACGACAAGATCATGAATGAATCCCAGATGTCCAGCCTTGGGCTACTTTGCTGGATTTTGATTTTATTTAAGTGTGCCTGATTCTTCTCTTTTAAACGAAAACAGTCCTTGTTTTGGATTTTACAGGAGCTCACAGTTAAAGGATTTTTAAAAAAAGACTTCGAACTTTTATAGTATTTGGAGTTTAAAGGACTGTGAAACTTTTAAGGTTGCATTGTTTTATGTTGTGTTATTAATATTCACATCATATATTGGAGACAAGAAATAGAAAGGTTGTAGTTTAATAGCATTGTATTTGTGTGTCAAATTGACAAGGGGTCAATTGTACTGGATAGCTTTAGTTGTGAACTTGAAACACCTGGCTTGAGGGAAACTCAACTGAGAAATTCTCCATTAGATTGATTTGTGGCCTTGCCTGTGGGGCATTTTCTTAATTGTTGACTGATGTGGGAGAGCCCAGCCCACTATGGGCACTGCCACCCTTGAGCAGGTAGTCCTGTGTTGTATTAGAAAGCAGGCTCGGACGCCTTTAATCCTAGCACTTGGGAGGCAGAGACAGGTGGATCTTTGTGAGTTCAAGGCCAGCCTGGTCTACAGAGTGAGTTCCAGGACAGCTGGGGCTACAGGGAGACCCTGTCTCGAAAAGACAAAAAAAAAAGAAAGCAATCTCGGAACTGCCCAGAGGAGCAAGCCAATAAGAGTGTGCGTTCGTGTTCCAAGTTCCACCCTGAGTTCCATCCTTGTCTTCCCTTGATGATGTACTGTCCTGTAAAAACCATTTCCTCCCCAATTTTTTTTTGGTCAGGGTTCTTATCACAGCAATAGAAACTAACTAGAACTATTGGTTTCTAATAGTTCCTCAGGTAGGATTGGATTTTCTTTTCCTATTTCCCATGTCTATGCTGGGATTTTGTCTGGCTTGAGCTTACAGGGAATGTGTGTAGCTTCATTTCAAGGTAAGACACCATAATGCACTTGAACTGATATGTGAGATTCCTGGTTACAACTGAAGCACCAGATGAGACTCCCTTGTACTCCAGCACCTCTATCTGAAGTTTTCTGAGGTTTCTAAACTTTAACGTTTAGGAGCACCATAACTCCCAGCTGATACTCCCTAGTAGAGACTCACTTCAAGATAGAGATGCTTGTTGTGCCAAGCAGGAAGCAGTTCCTGCAAATAAAGAGTGATTATTGGTCCATTCAAAGTACAGTCCCTCATACAGATGACGGTCTCTGCATGTAGAGGTCAAAACAGTATTTCATGCAATTGAAGTGTGTATTTGTACAATTCATAGGTCTTTTGCTGGGCCACCCGGGCAAGTTCTGTCCATATGGCCTTGGGGAAAATGGTAGCAGAAATCAGTTAGAATTCTCCAAAGCTTGTGATGGCAAAATTATAGTGCAAGTTATCTTGAAACAGTCCTTGTTAGAACACTGCCTTCTGGTGACATTCTGTTTTGACAGCAAGCAGCTGTATTTATTAGTGATTATTATTTTATGGAGTCATACAGGTAGGATGCTGATTCATTAGGATCAGTGTTCAGAAATAAAGAGATCCTGAGAGTCTGCTTTCCATCATTCCATACCTCATGTTCCTGTCACGTGAAAACTCAATGACGATATGGCTATTTGCAATCCAGGAAGACAGATCTCACCTGATACCTACCTAATCTGTTTATACCTTGGCCTTGGTCTTGACCTTCTAAACTCAAGATTTCTGAGAAATAATTTTCTGCCATGTAGGCCACCTAGGCTATGGAATTTTGTCATACAAAACAACCAGATTAGTGTGCACTTCAATTTTGGAAAAACGTGGGTAACTATCTGCATCTCTAGGTTCCCACATCCTTGGACTCAACATACTGATGTTCAAAAACAATTGGAATCATTGTGTAGTAACTAAAACATTCAGATTTTCCCTTTTGATTCTTCATAAAAGGCTAATAATTCATGTAGCAGTTACAGGGACCATGCAGAGATGATTGAATGTACACAGAAGGATGTAGTAAGTTATATCCAGTCTTTCATATAAGAGACTTGAGCATCTGTGGACTTGAGTATCCCAGGGGTGTCTTGGAAATATTCTCTGAAATACTGAGGGATGCCTAAAAATGGCAATGTGTTCCTGCTTGCACCATAAGGGAGAATAATCTTGTTATTCCTAAAGTGTTGAGAATTTATTATCTATTGCTATAGTCTTGTCTTTTCCAGGGTGTGAAATAAAAGGAATCATACGATTGGTCCCTATTGGTTCTGGCCACCTTCATGGTGCCATTTATGATTCACTGTCTTATTTAATGAATCAGTTGTTTTCCCTTAACTTTCTTTGTGGTGTTCACATGAGGGAGTTATCACAGGCTGGAGATCCATTCACATGATGTAAGAAAGTCATTTTTAAAGACTTGATTTTATTATAAATTATGTGTATGTGTATGTGGCTTTGTGCATGTGGGTGCTGTGTCTGCAAATACAAGAAAAGAGTGTCAAGTCCCCTTAGACTAGAGTTACTGAGAGTTGTGACCTGGCTCACATGGGTGTTGGGAACCTAACTCAGGTGCTCCGGGAGAGTAGTATGTGCTATTAACTCCTGAACCACCTCTCCAGCATCAACATTCAGTCCTTGACTATGGTAGTTAAAGCTTGCTTTGCAGATTATAAATGTATTACAGAATTGGTTGATATTTGGGGCTGGAGAGAAGGCTCAGCAATTAAGAACATTGACTGTTCTTGCAAAAGACCCAGGTTCAAACCACAGCACCCACATGGAAGCTAACAACCACCTGAAACTAGTTCCAGGAGATCTGACACCCTCTTCTGTCCTCCACAGGCATTACATTACACTGGTGCACTTATATACATGCAGGTATAACACTCATACACATTATAAATAAATAAATAAATAAATAAATAAATAAATAAATAAATAAATAAATAAATGTCTGAAAAAGAATTGGTTGACATTTTATATGGGGCTTGTATTCATTCGTCTCTTGGTAGTGGGTTAGGTGTGATCAAGACTGGGCTGCACAGAAATGAAAGACTGTGACATTATTCAGAAGTTCTTGTATTGTGAGTGTCCCTCTGGTCCCTGATCCATTCTCAGAGTAGCCCAATGGATCTGGTAGCTGGGACCTCAACATTTCCTGGTGGTGCTCAGAGCTCAGTACTGCCCTGATGGGTTACTGACAACAGCCATATAAAACGAATACTGCAGGAACATATAGTGCCTGTATTTGCTGCCTGACTTGTTCAAAGATCCACATAGCTGTCTGAATATCAAAGGAGAATGAGTCATCATGAGCCTGTTATATACATTTACACTGTGGTTCGGAAGTAGCCCTGGTATTGTAAGAGAGTTCTAGAACTTTCTGTTCAGGCCCAGGCCATTGCAAGCCACATATTCTGCACCTGCATGTGCCATTATCTCACTCTCAATGTCTGAAAAATGAAGCTCTGTCCCTGAGGTGCCAGTCCTCCTATCTTCTAGATCACATCACCATGAAAACAAGCAATGGACAAAAGATAAAAGAATCACAGTACTTTAGGAAAGTGAGAATGTCAGAGCAAGTTTGGGGTGTGAGGGTGTCATACTCACCTGGCCAGGCTACTCTGGTCTTTGGAAATACCCAGAATAATGCTCCTGTGGATATGGGCACTGCCAGATAGACTGTATTCAGTGCTGCAGAGGCATAAGTCCAAGGCAAGTTTCTAAGCACAGGTCCCCAGAAACAATAGATTTCAGTCTTCTTTGCTTAGAGGGCATCTGATCGCCATCCTTTGTTTCCTGAAAAAGGCAGATTCTGAAGCCAAATACTTGTGTGTGTAACCATGGAAACTATGCAGCTTCTCTGGAGAAAC
Organism: Rhizomys pruinosus; assembly: GCA_009823505.1. Classification (NCBI taxonomy): domain Eukaryota; kingdom Metazoa; phylum Chordata; class Mammalia; order Rodentia; family Spalacidae; genus Rhizomys; species Rhizomys pruinosus. The sequence continues at coordinate 346,065 of VZQC01003774.1, read as the reverse complement.
ATTTCCAGGAAGTGACATGAAAGTAACTGGCTGGCTGTGTCTTATCCTTCCTTAAAAGAAGAGGAAACCCATAATCTACATGTTCATTAATGTTAGTGGCAGTGCCCACCTGTAACCATTTCCTACCCATCTCATAAAAAAAAAAAAAAAAAACCACAGGCCAAAGCAAGGGAGAAGGGGTAATAAACTCAGAGCCAGGGTCGTGGGGGATGCAGACAAACCTCGATAGGCTCAAGAGCAGATTCAGAAAGAGTAATAGGAGTGACATCTGGTGACAGATGGACACATCTATGTTTACCTGCACTGCTAGATTCCCCACTCATCTGAATTCCAAAGAGAGACTTCCTTGTGCACCAATACTTAATATTGCATGGCCCATTATACCTGAATTCCAGGAAGAACAGCTATTCTAATTGAATTTTCAGCTGAGAAGTCCGGGTGTTCCTGCTCTCCTAAGTGAGATTTCCAGATGTACTTGCATTTCTAGATTAGACTCACAGGTTCTCCTTCCTTCAGGAAGGAATTTTTGGTCTAGCCATACTTCAAGGTGAGTGTCCCTGTATGTCTGAATTTCTGGGTGAGCATCTTTGGTTTCCTGGAGCTCTGGGGTGAAATAAACATGTCTCTGCTTCCCATATGAAAGACTCTGGTACATTTGCACTTCCATATAAAACTGATACCCTGAAACACTCTGAATCACAGAAGAGAGTTCTGGTGCAAATATATTTCCATGTGAGGTTCTATGGTATATTTTTATTCCAAGTGAGTTTTTGTAACACATTCAATGATAGTGAAGTCTCACGGGAATCCGTGCACTGTTGTGTGAGCCTCCCTGATACAACTTCACTTCCGATAAGCCTGAAATGTTCCTTAAGAGTCTCTATTTAAGGCATTGGAACCTGAAAGAGAGATGCCTCAGTGCGACTGCTCTATGAAACCTGAGAGTCCAGTGCACATATTCCTACCAACCAGAGTCTCTAGTGTACCTTCACTCCCAGGTGTTTCTCCCCAGGGAACCCGCACTTCCAGGTCAGATGCTATGTTGCTACTCGACACACCTGTGGGTCCTTCCAGTGCATCCGAACTTACATGTGATGTGTCCTGTTGCACAGCACTCATAGATGTGGCTCGCTGTAATAACTTTACATTCTGGGACATTCCCTTCAGCACCTGGCATCCCATGAGTCTGCATGGCACACTTGCCCTTCCATCCATGAATGCCTAGTGGCAGTTGTACTTTCAAATTTGATACTCTCCTCTTTACGTCCTTCCACAAATGAATCCCCTGTGCTGCATTCTGGATCATAGTCTCTGGTACGCATCTATTTCCAGGTTAGATGCAGTTTTCTATCAGAAATCCTTTGTGTCCTCTGATGTGCTTTCAAGTTCACTGCTGATCCTTGATTCAATTGTATCATATGTGAATCATCCTTTCTCATCTCATCTTTGGAGGAGAGTCTCTGGTAGAATTCTAGTTCCAGAATACTCATCACTGTGTATGTGTACTTTTAGGTGAGACTATAACTGCTGGGGGGGGGGAGCAGCCATGGGACCTGAATTGACTACACTGAACTTAAAAAAGACCAGGGGAGTTGTATGGTTCCTTTAAAGTTATTTCTCCATCCATTCCAAGTGATAAAAGAAAAAGAGAGCTCTGTTTTTATACTCATACTCAAGAGACTTACAGCTGAATATTTGTAAAAAGTGAATAATAATAAAGTGGCCAGAATATACTAGTTCATTAAGACATAAGCAAGATAAGATTATCACCACAGTATGCCTACTTAGCAGAACAAAGTATCTCCTGAGAAACTTGGGAAGCACTGCTATTCAGGAGGTAACTCCTCAGCAAGCATTCTTGCATAACCTTTCCCATGAGACAAGGCTTCTTAGGCATAAATGCTCAAGGTTACAACTTAGTCTACCAAGTATACATTTAAAGCCATAGGAACCCTGTTTCATAGTCCCTTCAGAGACTCCTTACTGTTCCTGCACTGCCTAGTGAGACCCTTCATTGCCTCCCCACTTCCAAGTGGTGCTATCTGATGCACCTGTGGTGGAAGTTAGAATCTGTGATACGCCTGCCAGTCTTCCTGATGTGTCCTGGTGTATGTGACTTTCCAGGCAACTCTACATGACATACCTAAACATGAATGTCTTTTCCACTGTTGTATCCAAATTCTCAGAAGGGAGGTTCTGATGTATCTTCAAACCTATGCCACACTCCCTGGTGCATTTTGAATCACAGATGAGACACTATGGATCATATATTTCTAGCCAGTATTCCCTGGATCTTGTGCACTTGAAAGTCAGCTTTGTTTTCCACCTGACATGGAACACTTGTCTCTTGTACATGGAACACCAAGTAGAGGAGATTTTTGGTGCAAGTACACTTCCAGGTATGAGTCTCCTAGAACCTCTCAACTTCTAGATGACACTTCTCTATGTGTCCTGCCAGATGAGAGTCCCTCATGTACTTGAACTTCTGTGTGAGACTTCTTTGTGCACAAGCACTGTGAGGTGTCATTTTTGTTGCGACCTTCTAGGTCAGACATCCTTTTGCAACTTTTCTCTCAGGTGAATCTCTCTGGTGCACCTTAACTTTCAGATGAAACACCCCGATGTAACTGCACTTGCACAGGATACGCTGTGCTTGAGTATACGTCTAGCTGAGCATCCCAAGTGCACATACAGTTCTGCACTGCTGCACTTGTGTCAGAGTACTTTGAGATAAGATTTTCTGCTGTTCCCCTACTTCCAGGGGGACTAGTCAGTTTTCTTCTCTCCTCTGCAAAGAAGTCTCCCTAGTATGCCCACATTTCAACTGAATTTTCAGGTGTGACTCTCTGACATGTCTTCAGTTCTGATGACATTCCTTCATACACCCTCATTTCAAGGTGAATAGCCCTGCTTCTGTTAAACACTCTGGTAAAACACCCTTTGCATCTGATCACATAGAGGGACTGTCTGATGAAAATGCAATTCATGCTAGTTCTCTGACCAACCAGCATTTCCAAGTGGGTTTTCTTGGGATATCTCCAGTTCCTGGTGAGTCACACTGGTATGCCTGCAGTTCCTGATGCGTCTCCCTAATAAGATCTCAGCTCAATTTCAGAGTGTCAAATCTGCCTTCACTTCCAGATGTGACTCTTTGTTGCACCTAAACATTCAGGTGAGAGTCTCATGCACCTGCACTTGGAGGCATGCATCCATGGTGCATGTGCACTGCCAGGTGCGACTCTGCTGCAAAACACCTTCACATGCAACTTCCAGTGACATCCCTTGGTGAACCTCACCTCTGAATGAGACACACTCTTGCTCCTTCACTCTAATGTGAGAGTTCGTTGTCCACTTGCCCTCCCAGGTGACATACTCGTAGATTTGCATTCCTATAGGAGACTGTTATAACTGCTCCAGCATACACCCCACCTGAAGTCTGTATTTATAGGTCAGTTTCTCTGTGCACTTGGAGTCCCAGGTAAGACTCCACACTGCAGCTAACTCTCAGTTAAGACTCTCTGGCTCCCCTGCACTTACTTCTGTTGCATCTTCTTGCTGAACCTGAAATCCCTAGGTAGAATTTATGCTACAAATGATCATCTACATTAATAAATGTAAACAGAATATATCATCACTATTTCTCCTTTACATATCAAAATATCTTTTAGTGCAATTAAATAAAAACTTTGTTTTTTTGTTTTGTTTTGTTTTTTTGTTTTGTTTTGTTTTGTCTTTTCAAGACAGGGTCTCCCTGTAGCCCCAGCTGTCCTGGAACTCACTCTGTAGACCAGTCTGGCCTTGAACTCACAAAGATCCGCCTGCTTCTGCCTCCCAAGTGCTAGGATTAAAGGCATGCGCCACCATTTGTTTTAATTGCATCTATTTGATTTCCTATGGATTCTTTTTTCTGGTGTAGATCCAAGATTCTATTTAACATTGCTTCTGCCTAGAGAACTTTCTTCAGAATTCCTTTAAGAGTAGGTCATTAGGTAACAAATTCTGCCAGGTTAGAGAAAGTTCCTATCACTCCTAATATATAAGCATACATGAATGTATTGATATATATTTATAGATATTTATGTGTATATTAAATGTTATGTTTAAATATCCTTTGTGCTTACATAGCATTTGATGTGACTTCATTGGAAATTGTACTTTGGTTTTTCTTTTTTTTCTTTTTTTATTTTTATTGATGCTTTGTGTATTTCATACATCATTTTCCAATTCAGTTCAGGCATATATCCCCTTCCCTTCCCCCCACCCCACCCCTACCCATCCCAGATCATGCATTCTGCCGTAAGTTTTCTGCATCTTTCTCTGCTTTTTTGTTTTGTTTTGTTTTCATTTTTTTTAACAATAAGTGATAATTTGTGAGTACAAGCATCCTTCATGTAAAACCAATTTGCAAGCAGTTGTGCCCAAACCCACACAGCTCATGGGTCCCACCATCCAGCAGGGGGGGCTTGTATGTTCAATCAAGTTGATCAAATGAGTGTCCAGTCTATATTGTTGTAGTTTCACCATTAACCCCAATCGCAGCCCTTACATTCTACCACGCCCCCTCTTCCGCAGATTGTTCCCTAGGCTTAGAAAAGGGGCACAGGTGGATGAGAAGCAAAACACTCTACTTTCTCTGGAGCTGATGTCTTGGTCTCTAGTCAGTTCTGGCTGTTTTCTTTCATGGGCTGCCAGCTTGTCCAGGCATAACCTTTCGATCCTACTAATGAAGCACATGCAATTAGATATTTAGGTATTTAAACAGTATAATATATAGCCTTTCGATCCTACTAATGAAGCACACGCAATTAGATATATAGGTATTTAAACAGTACTAATTGTTATGGTAGGTTACTTTGGTATAGACACAGATGTTTGGATGGTATGTTAATCCATGAATTACATTTTCTTCTGTTAAGTATGACAGGGTCTTCGTGTGGTTTATAACATCTCCTAACCATTAGAGGATGTAAGCTTGTGGCATCAGCAGCGCAGCCATTAAAGGCTGAGGCTAAGAACCGCAAATATACTTTGGTTTTTCTATGGATAATTTATCCCTTTATCCTGTATGCTTTAAGATTTTATTTGCCTCTGGGTTTTAGTGATTTGAAAGTATATCCAACCGACATAAATTAAAACAATTTTGGCTTCTTAAATCTATGATCTGGTGACTATATATAATTTTGGAAGCATTTTAGGCATAATTGTTAGATAGTAAACTCCATAGCAGCCTCTCTCTGCCACTTTCTTACCCAGAAATCAGGCTATGAAGCCCAAGCAAGCAGCTTTCTGTCTCTCTCTCTCCCCTTCAACAAGTTGATAAGAATGCATGCAATTCTGTGGCCTGGCAAATCCTCCCACTTGAAGCTGCAATGCTAATTTTTAGCCCTACTTAGTGTCATCCAAGTAGTGTCAAGCGGACATGACAGGGCCATTACAATCCATAAATGCATCTGTGTTTGTTGGCACAAGTCCTACCCGTGGTCAAGCAGTCAACATTCTAACGTGGAAAAGGGAGGGAATCATAAGGCTCACCTCTTGCTGAGGAGCTATTAGCATTCAGTGGTTTCTGGAGAAGGAAGAGTCAATTCCTTTCAGAGATGTAGCCCTTGGTAGATTGCCCTTGTTCTCCTGGGCAACCACACATTCCTGCCTATAGGAACAGTACTGATTAAGCTCAGTGGGGTGTAAAATATTAGACATGAAGTAGAGAGGAAGTTGGCACCAAAATGTTTGGAAAAATGGATCCTGGAGGAATAAAAGAGGGGTAGGTGGTAGGTAGCATCAAAGTGCTTTTCACACATGCATCTTCTCAAATAATATTATTTTAAAAGACTTTCCTCAAAAAATATTCAAAATATTTGAGTTGGGTATTATGGAGCATGCTTTGAATTGCAATCTCAGCTCCCTGAAAGATTGAAGAGGAGGACATTTAGTTGAGGCAATTCTGGGCTACAAAGAGAATCAGTGTAAAACTCACTCATCACGTAATGCTTTCCTGCTAGTCTCTCTCTTCTGTTTTTCCAGGAGTCCAGTAGCAAATACAATGCTCTAGATTAGGAATGTAGTAATATTGATCTTTTTGATGTCACTACACCAATTCTCTACATTTTAATCCTTTTTTGATGTTTCAGATGCAATAATTTACATTCCTCAATGTTTAGGTACAATAATCCCCTTTAGTTGCTTTTCAAAGATGTATATATGTCTTGTGGCTTCACCCAAGGTGGGCAAACAAATCACCACCCAGGCAGACTCCAGCCTCAGTAGTTCTTCATTGTAGGTATGGAACTATCCAGTGCAACACTTATTTAGTGTCTTCTAGGGCATTGCATATGATGGCTGATAGTCTCCATCTTGTCAAGTACTATGGTTTTCTAAGCTCCTTAACATTTGTTTTCTATTGATGCTATTGGTAACTGTTCCTTCACTGTATGTGTGTTGGTTACCAGAACTCTCCTGTGTTTCATTTGACTGTCAGTTCTCTTTCCAGATCATGTTGCACAGTTGACAAATTCTTTTATGAGAGAGAGAGAGAGAGAGAGAGATAAATAATGTCTAGCTAGTGTAAAATTCCAGAGGGATTCATATTAGTCTAACAACTTAGTGATAAGTCACACACACAATATCTCTATATGAGTCCATGTGTAGGGCCGAAGGCATTATACCAAGATGCAGTGCCAAACAGGAGAAACCTCCCTTTGAGCTGTTGGCCAGGGTAATTCAAGAGATTCCCAAAATTACCCAGGCTATTACCACAGCCCTTGATTGCCTCCCAGAACTTAAAGGAAAATCTGTATTGCTGAGGACAGAACATACTTCAAAGACGGGATTTGGAGCAATTGACTTGGAAGTGACATAGAAGACACCAAGCTGCCAAGGGAGAACATCAATCAATGGTGCAACACCAGCTTTAAGACTAACTAACCACATAAGTGACTGGCACAGCAAATGACATTAGTGTATCAGTGGCACATTTAACTTGGGGGTAATCGATTGCTGACTAATTGGACTTAAAACCCACTCAGTGGGAAGAAACTCCTGTGCGGTACCATAAACACAGCAAAATACACATGGATGTAGAGGTTGTAGATCTTAGAGAAATCCTGAAGGCTGTCGCATTCCTAAACTTATGTAAGTTCTTACTAAGAACAAAATATGTATCCTTATATTTACAGACAAATATCCCAGACACCACTCATCAAAGAAGCTTCTTTTGTAGCAGATGAAATCTATTATAGAATACCACAACTGCTCACACACATTGCTTGTGAATTGCCCAAGCCTAAGTGGTATATCTACAGTGCAACCTCCATACCTAAGGTTCACGCGACATAGATCATGAGATAAAGAGGACACTAGGAAGCTCTTAACTTTCACTGATGAAGCTCCCTCAGGCAACAGAGTTACAGAAATACAAAAGGTCACAAATGGGCAAAGTGTGGAGATTATAAGTCTGCAGAGTATGGGTTCTCAGGTAGGACTCATATTAAGCTTCACTTGCCCAGGGCCAGAGAGGAGGCGCATGATCATATGGAAATAGAGTCTTACAAGCTCTTTGGACCCTGTTCATAGGAACCTACAGCAATGGTATTAGCATGCACAACACTCATGAAAAGTGAAGCAGACAAAACCCCAGTATGGAACTGGGGAAATGGGCAACAGACCACAAATTTAGTTGTAGAACTATTGGTACTTGATTACTGCTGGGTGAGGAATAGCTGAACTTCAAGCAAGGGACATTTACTAGGCTGACTATAGAGCTAAATGGATGAAGTTGCACTGAGGAATGTCTGAGGACACTAACTTGATACTAGGCCTTAACACAAATGACAGAGTGTATGAATTCCAGTGAGGGGAACACTGAGGGAGCTTGCCAATGGCGAATGACATATAAAGGTGAGTAATATGAAAACCACGTAAAGATACAACCAAAAAAGCAAACTATAGACCCATCTCATTAATGAACATAGATGCAAAATTTCTCAACAAAATACTTGCAAATCTCATACAGCCCACGTCAAAAAGATCATCCATCATGATCAAGTTGGATTCATACCAGAGATGCAGGAATGGTTCGACATACATAAATCAGTAAATATCATAAAACACATAAATGGACTGAAAGAAAAAACCACACGATCATCTCAATTGATGCAGAAAAAGCCTTTGACAAGATTCAGCATCCCTTCATGTTTAAAGTTCTAGCAGGAATTGGACTGAAGGGAACATTCCTCACCATGATCAAAGCCATGTATAACAAACTCACTGCCAACATCATCCTAAATGGAGAAAAATTAGAAGCATTCCCCTTAAAGGCAGGAACCCAGCAAGGCTGACACTTGTCACCACTCCTCTTCAACAAAGTGCTTGAAATGCTTGCTAGGGCAATAAGACAAGAGAAGGAAATTAAAGGAGTATTAATCAGAAAAAAAGGAAGTTAAACTATCCATTTTTGCAGATATGATAGTTTACCTAAGGGATGCTAAAAACTCCACCAGAGAACTGCTAGAAATGATTAAGAGTTTCAGTAAAGTGTTGGGCTACAAAATTAACCTAGAAAAATCAGTAACCTTTCTTTACACCAACAATAAACAAGTGGAGAAGGAATATAAGAAGACCTTCCCATTCACAATAGCCTCAAAAAAAAAAAAATCCTAGGAACAAACCTAACCAAAGATACCAAAGACCTCTACAACAAAAATTTTAAAACCCTGAAGAAGGAGATTGAAAATGACATTAAAATATGGAAAGATCTCCCATGCTCATGGATTGGAAAAATTAATATCATAAAAATGTCCATTATGGGGCTGGAGAGATGGCCTAGGGGTTAAGAGCGCCAACTGCTCTTGCAGAGGACCCGGGTTCGATCTGCAGCACCCACATGGTGGCTGAGAACCATCTTTGACTCCAGTTCTAGGGAAATCTGACACCCTCTTCCGACCTCCTCAGCATTGCATGACACGGGTGCACAAACTTACATGCAGACAGTACATTCATACACATAAAAAATGTCCATTTTACCCAAATTGATATACAGATTCAATACAGTCCCAATCAAAATCCCCATGAGTTTCTTCACAGACTTTGATTAAATTCATATGGAAAAAAAAAAAAGACTTGGAATAACTAAAACCACCATGAGTTAAAAGTGAAATGCAAGGAGGATTGCTTTGCCAGACTTCAAGCTATATTACAGGGTTATAGTAATAAATACATCCTGGTATTTACACAAAAACAGACCCATTGACCAATGGAACAAAATTGAAGATGCAAACTTGAGCTCATACAATTCCAGCCACCTCATATTTGACTAAGGGGCAAAAAAACACCTCGATGGAAGAAGGATAGCATCTTCAGCAAATGGTGTTGGGAAAACTGGACCACCGTTTACAGAATAACAAAATTAAACCCCCACCTCTCACCCTGTACAAAAATCAACTCCAAGTAAATCAAAGTTCTCTCTTTTTTTATTGATGCTTTGTGTATTTCATACATCATTTTCCAATTCAGTTCAGGCATATATCCCTTCCCTTCCCCCCACTCCACCCCTACCCATCCCAGATCATGCATTCTGCTGTAACTTTTCTGCATCTTTCTCTGTTTTTTTGTTTTGATTTGTTTTGTTTTCATTTTTTTAACAATAAGTGATAATCTGTGAGTTCAAGCATCCTTCATGTAAAACCAATTTGCGAGCAGTTGTGCCCAAACCCACACAGCTCATGGGTCCCACCATCCAGCGGGGGGGGGGGGGTTGTACATTCAATCAAGTTGATCAAATGAGTGTCCAGTCTATATTGTTGTAGTTTCACCATTCACCCCAATCACAGCCCTTACATTCTACCATGCCCCCTCTTCCGCAGATTGTTCCCTAGGCTTAGAAAAGGGGCACAGGTGGATGAGAAGCAAAACAGTCTACTTTCTCTGGAGCTGTTGTCTTGGTCTCTAGTCAATTCTGGCTGTTTTCTTTCATGGGCTGCCAGCTTGTCCAGGCATAACCTTTCGATCCTACTAATGAAGCACATGCAATTAGATATATAGGTATTTAAACAGTATTAATTGTTATGGTAGGTTACTTTGGTATAGACACAGATGTTTGGATGGTATGTTAATCCATGAATTACATTTTCTTCTGTTAAGTATGACAGGGTCTTCGTGTGGTTTATAACATCTCCTAACCATTAGAGGATGTAAGCTTGTGGCATCAGCCGTGGGTTATTCCTCCAAGGAGAGAGCTAATAGCCAATTAGATTTGGGATATACAGACATATGGTTGCCACTGCTGCACAGTATTTCCAGGCAGATGAGGTGTAGCACTTGCAAGTATACAGATGGTCTCTGGAATGCCAGAGAGTGTTACCAAAGGCCACTAAACCAATAAAGCAAATATAGGTCTCCTTGAGTCAAGTAAGACTCCTCCGTCAGCACCAGCTACACCTCAAAGTTCTCAACGTGAAACCTGAAACCCTGAAGGTGATAAAAGAAAAAGTTGGCAACAAGACATAGACATAGGAAAATACTTTCTAAATCAGATAGCAGCTACACAGGAAATAAGGTCAACAGTTGACAAATGAGAGCTCATCAAACTCAATAGCTTCTGTACAGTGAAAGAAACAAGGAAGTGAAGAGGAAACCCAGAGAGTGGGAGAAAACCTTCACCAGTGATTCATCTGACAGAGGATTAAAGTCCAGAATATATAGACTATTCAAAAACAAGGAAGAAAACAAATGACCTACTCAAAAGATGGAGTAAAGAGCTGAGCAGAGACTTCCCCAGTGAGGAAGTAAAGATAGCTGAGAAACATCTAAAAAGTGTTCAACATCATTAATAATTAAGGAAGTGCAAATTAAAACCACTCTCAGATATCATGCCACTCTGATATGACTGACTAAGATCAAGAAAACAAAAGACACCAAATGCTGGAGAGGTTGTGGAGAAAGGGGAACACTCATCCCCTGCTGGTGGGAAAGTAAACTTGTACAACCATTATGGAAAGCAGTGTGGACAACCCTTAAAATACTCAAAATGAGCCTACCACCTGACCCAGTCATACCACTTGTTGGTATATACCCACAAGACTCATCCTACCATAAAGATACATGCGTATCTATGTTTATTGCAGCTCTTTTCACAATAGCAAGAAGATGGAACCAACCTAAATGCCCCTCAACTGATGAGTGGATAACAAAAATGTGGTACATCTACACAATGGAGTACTATGCAGTGATAAAGAAAGATGACATCATGAACTTTGCAAGTAAATGGATGGAACTGGAAGCCATTATGCTACGTGAAGTAACACAGTCCCAGAAAAACAAAGGGCAAATGATTTCTCTCATTTGTGGATGCTAACAACACCAAATCCCCAGAAGAAAGGCAAGGTGAACAGCATTATTGTTATTTCTTTTTAACTGAAAGCAACTGTGTTATTATAATGTAAATCTTTTAACAGGCTCTAGAATCAGCCTACCACTTATTTTCAGACTCTGTAATTACTATATATGGCTGGAAGGTATTCATATTTTACAGTAATATAAAAGTAAAGGGGGAAAATGTGAATTCCAAAACATATTTTGGAATTAATACACATTTCATTCTCAGAGGTCATAATTTTGATTTGTTGGAGCAATAAAAAGGGGAGGGAAAAACAACATAAACACTGGGTTAAAGACCTGAATGATACAGTTAAACTCTGCCCAAAACAACAAGGCTCTGCAGGGAAAAACTTTGGAAAGATTGAGAGAAAGGTGCAAGACATGTGTAGCAGAGGGATGAACAGGGGTGGGATGGGGCAGGGGGAGGGGACTTCATCTAAATTGGAGTGAAAGATAATGAAAGAAATACACAATTCATCATATAATACATTCAAATGTATTAAAAAAGATTAGGATGTTCTGTACAAAATACACAAAATTCAATTAAAAAAATTTTAAAGTCCTCAAATTCTTTACATCTGACATTTTCTGGCTGGAGATTATAGAGTGCTGCACTGTAACCCCTAAAATTTTTTCAAGTGTGTCTAGGCTGGCAGATATAATTCAAGTTGCTGATATTATTCATTGCAGGCTCAGCTTTAAGCCTTGTTAGGATGTATATGTGGCATCCCTTGCTCTGTAGCCTAATGGTTTCCTCTTCCTCATTAGCCTTGTATGTTAGTGCACATGGCTGACAAATAGTATCCCTCTCTAGGTGCCTGGGATGGATGCTATTGTCAGCACTGTGTCACTTCCAGACTGTTCCCTTGGTTCCCTGAATGTTGGAAGCTGTTCTCTGGAAGCCTTAAGATGGGTTCCATTAGAGACGGACAGCTTGGTGTTCTCAAGATTTACAGGATCCCTAAGTGCTTATGCAAATCGCCACTATGCATAGCTTTTCCTGTCTGATTCTCTGCTTGCTGCAAAGAACACAGCCATCTCAATCTGCTTTGCATCTGGCAGATCTCTGAGAAGGCAAATCCCTCCATCTAGTGGTAGTGAAAATGATTCCAGGAAGAAACAGAAGATAATGTGTAGCTCTGGGAAAATTGCAGGCTGAGTGCCATCTGCTGTGTGCAAGCAGCACTGCAGTCTTTCTCAATGACTAATGACTGCCTTGAGAAAGGGTTTTCCATTGTAATTGTGGAAGTCTGAAATTCAGTGTGTATTTTTCTCCTTCACATACGGTTGTATGGTGAGGCGTATTTATTTCTCTGGCACTTCTTGCTGAATGACAAATACTGGGGGGCCCAACCAAAAGGAACTTGGTGAGCTGTCTCCTGATCGAGACTGCTCAGTGCCACAACTGTAATGGATGAAGCTGAGCTTATGTAGCACTTTTCTGATCAAATACCCAGAATATGAATGAGTGGGGGATGTAGCTCATTAGTAGAGGGTGTGCCTTGCATATATGTGGCCTTGGGTTCCATCTCTGGAATGTCCAGTTTTTTTTAGCCAGTCTTGGTGGTACACATCTTTAATCCCAGTATTCTGGAGGCAAAGGCAGGAAAAACTGACTTCAAGGCCAGCTTGGTCTACATAGCCAGATCCAGGCCAGCTGGGACTCAAGGGGGACCAAAAAATAAAATAAAATAAAAATAAAACAATAAATAAGACATTGACATAATACTATTGCTAATGACACCAGTAGGAAGATCCTGGGTCATGTGTTCCTCACATTTGTGGAGCTGGACCATCTGAAAAGCTTGGACAAGTCATGACAAAAAGACCACTGCATCTGTTCTTTGCTTATCCCTTCAACACTCCCAGTGGCTCGGTGCCATCTGTGTTTCCTAAGAGCTGTGCCATTGTGTATATCCTCTGCACTGGGGAGAAGGGAAAGAACTCCGCCTTGATATGTACAGTGTGGACCAGCTTTTGGATGCATATGATGAGAGGGGAAGGAATAACAACTCTGTGCAAATGGAACACAATTCTTTTCCTAGAAACTGAGCTTAGCCTGTTTGATATGTTTGAAGCTCACTGGGGTTTTACTTTCTTTTTTTTTGTTTTTGAATTTTTAAATTTGTTTATATATATTTGCACAAGATTATGATAAAAATCAAATCTAGACCCGTGTCCCTCTCCCAACCTCTGCACCCTACCAGAGCTCATGCATTCTGCCAAACATGGTTTTCATTTTTTTCTGGGTCTTTCTCAAAATTATCAGTGCAGAAGTTGACTGTTTCAAGCAGAAGTTCTTTTCTGTTGTTGTTGTTGTTGTTGTTGGTTGTTGTTATTTCTAATATGGATCACTCCCAACTACTTGGACAAAAGCTCAAGGAGCCCTGTACAAGAAATACTTACAACTAGGTAATTGGTGTTAGCATCCATAGATGAAGGAAACCACTTGTTTATTTTTCAGTGTTACTTCACTTAACATAATATCTTCTAGTTCCATCCATTTACCTGCAAAGTTCATGATGTCATCTTTCTTTACCGCTGCATAGAACTCCATTGTGTAGATGTACCACATTTTCTCTATCTCCACTCATCAGTTGTGGGACACTTGGGTTGGTTCCAGCTCTTCGCTGTTGTGAAGAGAGCTGCAGTAAACATGGCTGTGCATGTATCTCTGCAGTAAGATGAGTCTTGTGGGTATATACCCAGGAGTGATATGACTGGGTCGGGTGGTAAACTCATTTTGAGTCTTCCAAGGGTTCTCCACACTGTTTTCAATAGTGGCTGTATGAGTTTACTTTCGTTTCTCTTCCTGTGACAAAACACCATAACTAAGGTAACTTATAGAATGCAGAGTTTATTGGGCTCATGATTCCATCAGGATGTGAGTCCATCATGGTTGGTAGGCATGGCTGGGGGCACCTGGAGCAAAGAGCTGACACAGGAAACAGAGAGGGAAATGTCTTAGCTATAAACTCTCAATGCCCATACCCAGTGACATGGTTCTTTTAACAAGGTCATGATTACTGAATCTCTCCAAACAGTGCTACCAACTGAACAAAAATTTAAATACTTGAACCTACTGGGGACACCTCCTTCAAGTCTTCACCACTATCTTTCAATCTCTACTTCAAGCTTTCAAAACTATCTTTCAATCTATTTATTTCTGTGACCTGGGTATGTATTCCCATCTTTCCACTTCTTTATGGACTGCTGGGTTTTGCTTTTGATGATGGATTTGTTGTTTTTAATATTTTGACTAATTCTTTTTTGAGAGAGAGAGAGAGAGAGAGAGAGAGAGAGAGAGAGAGAGTCTCTTTATAGCCCCAGCTGCCCTGGAACTCACTCTGTAGACCAGGCTGGTCTTGAACTCACAGAGATCCGCCTGCCTCTGCCTCCTGAGTACTAGAATTAAAGGTGTGCACCACCACACCAGGCTTAAAGAGGGTTCTTAGCTGCCATGTGGGTGCTGGAATCGAAACCGGGTCCTCTGCAAGAGTAGTCGGTGCTCTTAACCACTGAGCCATCACTCCAGCCCCAATATTTTGACTATTGCTAAGAGAATCACGTGCAAATTATTTTGATCCTAAGAAGACTCACCCCCATCTCCTTTCAGGTCCACAGTTAGTTCTCTAATCCCCCTCCATTATTTTTCTTATTAGTTTTTGGAAGGGGCCTACTGAGCTGAATTTATGTTTCCCAAATGTTCTTGCACACATGCCCTCCCCTGGAGCATCCTGAACCTACCCAGCATCAAACCCTTAAAGAAAATTGACTCTCCTTCTCTCAGCATCTAGCAGTTGCCAGTGGTCCTTCATCCAGCAGCAAGGATTCTGGCCTATCTACCAGCTTCCATGCTGGGGTTTTGTCTGACTTGGATTGACACAGGTCTGTGCACACTCTCACAAATGCTGTGGGTTCATCTGTGCAACTGCTCTGCTGAACCAGAAACTACTGTTTGCTTGTGTTCATCCATCATCTCTGGCTCTTATAAATTCTCTACCATGCTGAAGTAGCAATCCCTAATCTTTGGGAGGAGAAACTTTGATATGATATAGGTGTCCCACTAAGGGCTGAGCACTCTGCAAGCTTTTCCTTTCACTTTTTTGAGACTTGCTCTCATTCTGTAGCCCAGGCTAGCTGGGAGCTTGTGATCTTCCTACTTTTTATTAAGTGTTGGAGTTAGAGGCATGTGTCACCACATCCTGCCTTATGAGATTTTCATCCTCTTCCTGCTTTGGTATATGTCAGGACGATCTTTCTTTTATGACATAAACAGTGGATATTCTGTCCTTACTAATCACCTGTTTTGATGTTTTACTTTTCTTTTGGACAGTCTCTCAATTTTCATTGTGGAAATATAAATTTTTAGAACACTATTATGACCATTTTTTCCTTATGGCTGCTTACTCTTCTGTTGTACATAGAAAGCTTCATTCTCCTAGCCATTCCTCTTTGTGAATGTGATTTATATCCAACACATACCAACAGGAGGAGTCAAGATACTCAGTTGTACAGATTCTTGCTCATCATTTTTCCCCTAATGAGAAGTCAAATTAACATGTCACTAAATATCTACTGGCACTTTCCTGGGGATTATGATTAAGGAATACATTGACTCATAGAACATTTTTGCATCATTCTCAATGACTGTCTTCACACCAAAACATAGAATGCCTTTTTAGTCATCCATAACTCCTTGATTGTCTTCTTTGAGGAGGTTTGAAGATTCCCTCTGTTCTCCAACATTTCTAGAAGGCAACTGTAAAGAGCCAATATTGTCCTTTAATTTCTGATGCTGTGACCAAATATTGACCAGAAAGAACTTGAGCAGCAAAGGGTTTATTTAGCTTAAAGTACAATCCTTCATTGAGGGAAGCTAGGGCAGAGGCCCAGGCAGGACTAGGAGGGAGCATCATGGAAGAATCCTTCTTTCTGGCTTGCTCTCCCCGGCTTTCTTGGTTACCCTTGTTTAATAGCTCAGACTTGTCTGGCCAGCGTTGGCACTGCCCACAGTGGACTGACCCTTCCTGCATCAATTAACACTTACAAAATGTCCTACACTCATAATCTCAGGCTGATTAGATGGAGGAGATTCCTCAACTGAGGTTCCCTCTACCCATGTGTGTCTAATTTGTGTCAAGATAATAAAAACTCACCAGCACAATTGCCAGTAATAATTTTTAAAATAAACATTACTTTTTGGCTTAAAATTCCAAAAAAGCAGGAGGAACACACACATACCCAATGAAAAGTTGTTTGAGAAAGGCTCTGTCTTGAAGCACATAGTCAGCCACTCATTGATGGAGGTAGGAAAAACCTGGAAGGGCCCCACAAGGTGTCAATCCACTGTGCATCAGAGACAAAATGAAGGGCCTGGAGAGGTAAGGATTACATGCTCAGGGTGTTTACAACACAGCAACCACGAGGAACTTGTGCACAAGCAGCCAAGTGGGGGCAGGCCGGTGTTGTAGGCTTCATGGGGGACGTGGCCTCTGAGAGTTGGGGCTGCTGCACAGAACTACAGCTGGCTGCAGGTGGTCAACATGCCTTTGGGCACGTTGCCTTGGAGATTGACCTCTCAGTCCAGCTCTGAGAATTGTCTGAATTGATTCTGCTTCCCCATTTGACTAGATTCACGGGGATGTTTTTCCCTCAGGAACTCACAAAGAACACTTGGAAGTAGATTGTGCTTCCAGACCTGATAAGCTGCTGCACAGAGCAATAGAGTTACTGCCTGAAGCATACAGACCAGAACAGGGATGTGAGTGCTGAGCATCTCCATTACTCTACATGCATCTCTGATATTTCTGGTCAAGGGCATGGAGGCCCAGAAAGAAGTGTGCTTAGCAAGAGACCTTAGCATTGAGAAAAGAAGCCCTTGGGTCACATCACAAGAAACAGCATCAGAGAGAGCACTTCCGGAGGAGTGGCATTGTTTGAATTGGAAAAGAGTTAACTCCTTTGTTTATTCCTTCACTCACTCACTCACTCACTCACTTGCTCACGCACTTAATTATCTTTCTGGATTTTTTCACTTTTCCAGCTCTGAGCTCTGGTCCATGACAATCTGGCCCCAGGACCTTCCTGCTCTGCTTTGTAAGCAGCTTCATTCAGCATGTTGAATTCCCAGGAAAAACTACATGAGCATTTACACTTTGATTGCTCAGGCCCCTGGGGATGCTATTCTAGTGTCAACAGCAGTTGCTAACAATGTTCTGGACACCTGCAGAAAGCAGAGGATCTGGCCCCATGGGGTATCTAGACTTGGAAAAGTGAAATAAGTCTGTAACTAAATTTCCTGAACTTGTTGGCAAAGCTGACATCCAAGTTAACTTGGCACAGAACACTGAAGCTAACTCTGTAGCGTGTGGTAGAGAGAAGGTCACTGTCTGATCTGTGTTTAGATGCTGCATGCCCCTTGCTCTGCCCCCTGCATAAGAGCCTTCATCCAGGATTACTGTCAGAAGCACAATGGAGCATCGTGTTAGTCA
This sequence comes from Rhizomys pruinosus, assembly GCA_009823505.1. Classification (NCBI taxonomy): domain Eukaryota; kingdom Metazoa; phylum Chordata; class Mammalia; order Rodentia; family Spalacidae; genus Rhizomys; species Rhizomys pruinosus. The sequence continues at coordinate 328,198 of VZQC01003774.1, read as the reverse complement.
GTTGTGACATGCCATGGTCAACTGAGAGCACCTAGCCAGCAATGACCTTGGCTTCAGTCACATGGTGGCCCAGGGAACTGTAGCCTCACCTGGACTTCTCCCTGGCTCTTGCTTCCATTGCAGGACCTTGGGAAACTTCCAGAGGGAGGGATGTAGAAGACCAGAGACTTCTAAGTAGGGGATAAGACCCAAGGACTTCAAGGTGATACAGAAGTATGTCATCTAAAATGATCTCTGCCACATGTCATCGACATACATTGTTCTGAGGCAGGCACGACTGAGCCACAAATAGAGAAAATAGCATAAAATTGAAGCTATGAATTTAGCTTAGTTTGTAAGAGTTAGAAACATCAAGATTCCAACTCATGTAGGAATGATTACATTGTTTTTTTCAAAGGAGTGCACAGCTTAATGTTTTTGAAACATATAACTTGGTTTCCAAGGTTACATAAAATTCTGATTTTTAAAGCATGTCACAAAGAGGCTTTCCCAGAAAAATTCATTCCCACAGAGGTCTTCCCCAACTTTGAACAACTACTCACTCTTCTGTAAGTCAGTATGTCAGCAGGCCTGGGAAGTCTTTTCAGGACAGACCATGTCTGCATAGCTAAGGATAAGGCAACTAGGCAATTAGTTGATGAGTGGAGACTATGGCTCCATGGAAACTAAGGTTTTCTTTCCAATGAGGCAACAAACCCAGCTGACTGTGCATATGAGCCTGGCATCACCACAGCCTTCAGGGGTTGGGCAAGTTGGTGCTTCAAATCTGTTAGTGTGATTTGTCCCTTGGAAAAGACAATGTTCAAAACTCAGAGCTCTCCCAACCTTTGCCTTGATGCCAATTGTTCAGTGTTCTAGTCGCATAGCACTGACAGGATCCAGAAAGTAAACAAAACAGAAAGTAGCCCTGGTAAGGAGATGTGGAGAAAGCAGCCTACACATTGATGCAGTTGCTCAGTCATACAGTCAAACATTCTCATATAGACATCCAGACTGATAATGGCACACCTACAGAACCTAGTCACAGACATGCCAAAGCACACAGATATGCTCACATATAGATGTACACACACACACGCACACACACACACACACACACACACACACACATGCACTGTACCATATTTACCTAAAGAAACAGAGTAAGAAATACATGTCAATTCTCAGATGGTCCCCTGTACACCTAAACATGTGCATGACCATCAGCAGATGAGTTTCAACCAGGTTCTTTTTTTCCTCCTGTTTCTTCTTCTCACTTAGAGGAAGGAGGTGCCTCTGACAGGTGGCCAGCCCTAACCAGGATATGTGACTGAGTCCTGATCATTAGCTAAGATGGATGAATGTATCTTAACTCTTTTCCTTTGCTTTGTGTGTGTCTGTGTGTTTGTCTGTGTGTGTGTGTGTGTGTGTGTGTGTCTGTCTGTCTGTCTGTCAGTCTATTTATGTATTAGCACGCAAGTAGAAGGCAGGAATGAACATCAGGTTTCTTCTTGAGTTGATCTACACTTTATTTTTGCTCGGGTCTTAAATGAAGCTGGAATTTAGCACTTTGACTAGCATGACTGTCCACTTCCAGCATGAAGATTAGAGGTATGCATTGCTGAGCTGGCTTTTCTGTATGGGTGCTGGAACTGAGTTCTGGTCCTCATGTTAAATGATAAGCACTTTACCAATTAAACCATTTCTATGGTTCTACCCCCACTTTGGGCTTTGGATGAGCTCATTGCCAAGAATCTCCTCTAAAAATTTAGGCTACAGCGGCTGGAGAGATAGTCTAGCGGTCAAGAGCACAAACTGCTCTTGCAGAGGACTCGGGTTCGATCCCCAGCACACAAGGTGGCTAAGAACCATCTGTAATTCCAATTCCAGGAGAACTCCAGTTCCAGGGGAATACAAGACCCTCTTCTGACCTCCGCGGCATTGCATGACACGGGTGCACAGACCTACATGCAGACAGTACATTCATACACATACAAAAATAAATAAAATTTAAAAATTAAAAAAAAATTAGGCTGTAGCTCTCCAAGCCTGACATGCAACTTCTTACCTGCCACCTGCTACCCAGTATACATATCTGTCCATCCAGTGACCAAAGTTTTCATCCATGTAAATGCATATTTCCTCTATCCCCTTGCAGTTACCCTGCTAAATCATCAGCCTACATTCTTTTCTTTTAATTTATTTATTTATTTATTTTATAAAATCTATACACGTGTCCCCCACCCTATCCCCCCACCCCACCACCAGAGCTCATACATTCTGCCAAACATGCTTTTCATCTCTTTCTCAGTCTTTCTCAATATTCTCCATGTGGAAGTTGACTGTTTTGAGCAGAAGTTCACTGTTTCAGTCAGTTCTTTGATGCAGTCCTTTCTGTTGTTGTTGTTGTTGTTATTGTTTGTGGTGTCACTGCCGGGATTTGTGGCAGGGGCCCACTTAATCCTAGGATGACCCATGTGGAAAGCCCACACAGGAAAGCACTCCAAGTGTAGGCAGGTTGAGGTTCAAATGCAGAGAGAGAAAGTTTATTCCAACATGTCTGCTTAAATATCCATCATGACTCAATTCTCAGGGCCCAATGCTAAATCTTTTCATCACTACACTCCACCCCATGGGTGTGGCCAGGGAGGTACCATTGGCTTAGAGTCCAACCCATCTAAGTTTCCCACATCTCACCCTTTTAATTTTATTTTTTAAATTTTTTCTGAGCGGCAGGGGAGCCCATGGGTGAGGCTAATAACCCAAAGGAACCTGAGTTTTAAATAGCCAGCTGCTCAAGCCTGTTTTGAGTGCTAAGCAGTGGGGGACAGATCAGACCTGAAACTTTATTTTCACACTAAGGCCAATTAATATCCAAAAATCCCAACCATGAGGTAAGCTGATTGTCAAGCATAAGCAATTAATGTAAATAACATTCATGTAAAACCAATTAGCAAGTATCTATGTTCATATTTTGAACAACCCAAGGTTCCCATAATCCAATTGGAGAAGCTTGTATGCACAAGCATGTTGATTTATTTAATCAAGAGTCTAGTCTATATTGCTGTAGTCTCACTATTCACCCCAATCTCTCTGCAGCCCTTACATTCTACCAGTCCTCCTCTTCTGCAAGTTGTTCCCTAGGCTTTGGGAAAGGGGCACAAGTGGGTGAGAAGCAAAACAGTCTATTTTCTCTGGAGATGTCATTTTGGATTCTAGTCAGGTTGTTTCCCTTCATCGGTTGACAGCTTATCCAGGGTACCTTTTTAATCCTACTAACAAAGCACAAGCAATTAGATGTACAGGCATTTAAACAATATTATTATGGCAACCTAAGCTGTGAGCACAGACACAGATGTTTGGTGGTATGCTAATCCACAAACTGTGGTTTCTCTATAAAAGATGACAGGTTCTTACTGTGGCTTATAACATCTCCTAACCACTAGAGGACGTGAGCTTATGGCATCAGCCATGAATTATTCCTCCAAGGAGAGTGATAATAGCCAACTGGATTTGGGATATATATAGACACATGGCTGCCACTGTTGCACAGTATCTCCAGGCAGTTGAGGTATAGCTGACACTGACAGGAGTCTTGCTTGACTCAAAGAGACCAATATTTTGCTTTATTGCATTAGTGGCCTTTGATAATGCTCTCTGGCATTTCAGAGGCAGACTGCATATTAGCAAGTGACGTCTCAGAACATTTTTTCATGCTTACACCAGGTCTTTGACAGCAGGGACTTATCACCTTTCTCCTTGCAGATATACCATTTTTATAGGCAAAAGGCCATTATAATTTTGGGGGCTTGGATCCCCTAGCTAACATCTCCTTGGCAGAATAATCCATTGCTGATATCAGAGCTCTCCTGTATTAATATATTTTGCTTAATTACACAGCTTATAAAGACTTTACTATTATATTTGGCTCTAATTTACAGTTAGGGAATGACTTCATCACCATCATGTTTTTCTTTTTCCTATAAAAGGGAGAGGTAGGAAGGTTTCTCAGCATCTGGAAGGTAAACTTCTTTAGGGCCCATTATAAACAGTTATCCCAAATAGAGTTCAGAGAGATGCTCAGTGTCTGTGACTCAGGTAGTCTGAGGTTCCTTTTTCTTTAATGTTCAGATGGGTCAGCCTCTCTGCCGGCATTTCCCAGTCCATCCTGCACAGCCAAAAGTTGTACATTTTCAGGCATTTATGTTGGTGTTTTTATCTGTGGGAACAAACAAATCTCCTCCCATTGTTAGTTTCGAGACCTCAAAATTAAAAACTTATCAAAAGGTTTGAAATACAGAAGGAATATTATACCACCTCCCTCTTTTTGTTTTTTTTTAAATTTTTATGTTTTGATCTATAGATGCCTAAGTTGTCCTACAAGTAAAGGAAAAATGTTACAAGGTGATACTGTATAACACAGAAAAATATGGAGACCATTTGTGTACCTTATCCCCAAAATTATTGTTGGAAATTTAATACAGATTGTAAATAAAACAATTAACATTTTATATTCCCAATTAGTTTAAATGTATTACCATTTTAATCTGCAAACCTTACAAAGTAGATTTTGATAACTATCTTCCTCCAAGCTCTTGGCCTTCTCCAGGCCTGGCATGAAAACCTGCTTTAAAGATTTTTCAATATGTAACTCTTAATAAATTTTTTTTAAAGTTTTTACGTCCATCAGTTAATTAAAGAATGGCAAGATATGCCCCATGAGATGTTGTTACCATCATTACCATCTTGATTGTTTTTGTTTTGGTTTTGATTTTTGTGAGAGCTTCTAGGAAGCTTCCTTTGTCACAAACAGGTGCAATACAGTCCTGCTAAGGGGAGAGGGACACACAGTGCCCACTTTGTGGACAGTGTGAGGAACTGGCCTCATTGCGTAGAGGACAGTTGGTCACTTCTATGACCTGACCTGAGAGGTATCTTCCTACTCGGGTCCTTGGCCTGGGACAATGAGACATGTTTCCCACTCTTGGCCAAAACTTTCCACCTGCCCAAGTCCAGGACAGGAAATTCACAACAGGTTCCCAGGTTGGTAGTCCGCAAAGGGAGCCTTTTTCCAAACCAATTGGTCACCCACAGGCCTCAACACCAGATACCCACTGGTCATCTGAACAAAATGCAGGCTCAGCCTGTATGCACACAAAAAATTTAAAAATGGCAGCCGCGAATTCCGCAATGGTGTTAATTGGAATCCAATTTTTTTTATTTTTAAATTTTTATACCTTTTATTTTTTATTCCCAAATACCCAGAAACTTATGAACACTTTAATACAATGAAAACCTGATTGCATCTTTGTTTTAGATGTTGAAAAGGCGTAACCAGTAGGTGGCAGTGTAGATCCATTATTTTAAATTTTTAATAAATAACCCATAACCTTTGTTGAAATTGAATTACGTTTTGGCTGTTTAATATAAATTTGCGTCTTGAGAAGGAAGGGCCACGTTCCAACTCAGAGGCAATGTTTTTACTGGTATCATAGCTGTTAACATTATAATATACTTAGAACACAAATACACACATCCATACACACGTGCGCACATACATACATACACACATACATACATACATACATACATAAATACATACTTAATAAAGATTTGTTAGGTTGACCTGTAAGAGAAGAAAGCCATATTGATTGATGTTCAATGAGAAACATGAAATTTTTATAATTTGTTACAGGGTTATTTTTACATCATTAGAATAAATATCTTAGTAATGCATGAAACAGCTGAGATCCATATGCCACCTCTTAGGCCCATTTGCAACCATTTACCTTCAATGAACTATACCTAAAGTTTACTATTCTTTCACTATTTTGTCCCTTCTGGTTAACTGTGCCTAAACTCTCCCTATGCTATTTACAAATCTAAAGATTGAGGATTTCCAAAAGTAGACAGGCCAAAGTTGTTTGTAGTTTTGGAACAATCCATCTTGTCTTGCTATTAAGGACTTTGGAAGAATAATAATTATCCATAATCACAACAATTACAACCATTATTAATTATTATTAATTATCAATAATTAGTATTAACCATTATTAGTCACAACAATCAGTAATAATTATGAATAATTGTCAATAATAGCAGCTAACAATTTACCATTAGACTGAATTTTTATGAATTATTATTTATAATTATATTCAACAACAAAAAGTATAACCATTAGTAATAACAACAATCTATCATTAAACTGCATAATATGCATATTATAAACCCAATTAAAAATTGTTAACACTAAGGGGTATAACACAAACATTTTCTATAAATTGAATCTATTTTTGTTTATAGTTAGCTAAATAGATTTAAACCTGTAGGATTATAATGAATTAAAAGCGGGAACTCACATTCACTCACACATACACGCAGCTTGAAGATGTGCTTAAAGAAACATAAAACAGTTTTATTCAAAAAATTTCTCATTTAAATTGAACCAAAATATCAATTTACGGTGTTAAAGAGACTTTTACCAATGGTCCTTAAAAAAGACAATTTATTGGAGCAAGTTTGTTTTGTTAGAACTTCAAGACCTGTAAATATTCCTAGAAATCCATCTATCTTGTTTCCAAAATGCTGAAATCAAAAGGATGTTACCTAAAATCAAAATTTAGTGGGCATGATTTATATACAATGTGCTCAGTGTGGCAGCTGGTATACATGCATAGCAGGCAGGCTTATGGTGCCAGGCCAGAGCTCAGACCACGTGTGGTCTAGAATTCTGTGAGAAGAGATTTTTAAGATGAAACACATTTAAAAGGAGCAAGATAAAATTAAATCAACCATATCTAGGTTATCCAGGGGTTAAGTAAAAATACTACACTTTAAGTTAAACATTTTGAAATGGATTTGAATTACTGTTGGTTAAATCCCAACCTTGGATCTACAAATAGCCGGCAGGTTTTAGGTAAGAAGAGTTAGATTTAGAAAAAAACCCATAAGAAGACAAGAGAGCAACACACTTTTATCCAAAAACAGATTTGTATACAAAATTTAAGAGAAAAATGGCCAAGGCTTGAAGAGGATGTGCTTGGAAGAGGGAAGTTTCCGTGAAAGGCCTTAATTTGCAACAGAAAGAAGTGGGCTCAGGTCTAGGAGAGCTACCAGGAGAAAATTTACATATGAACATGTTAAGAATGGAACCAAACTTGAGGAGCTGGTTCCTCACAGTCTTTCTTTGGGGGTGGAATTCAAAACCAGAAAGTTTTTCAGACCTGTAGAATTGTGAAAAATTGTTTTAAGGCCAAACATAACTGCTAAGTCTTAATATTAAATTCAGCCTTGAGTTCACTGGCTTTTATAGCCTGTAGGAGTGACCATGCCAGGAGGCACATGCCTGGAAGGTACTGGGTGCTCCCTCTGAACTAAATCAGAGGCAGGCTCTCCACATGTACAAAGCCACATGCCCTCAGACCACTGTCCCATCCACTGAAACCAGCAGGAAAGACGACTCCACCACAACAGATAGATCTCAGGAGAGAGAGAAGAAAAAGGCAAGATTAAGGGGTATGCATACCTAAGTTGTCAAGGTTTCCTTCTGCCCCACGTTCGGACGCCAATTGTGCTGTTGCCACCAGGGTTTGTGGCAGGGCCCACTTAATCCTAGGACAACCCATGTGGAAAGCCTGCACAGGAAAGCATACCATGTGTAGGCAGGTTGAGGTTCAAATGCAGAGAGAGAGAGTTTATTCCAACATGTCTGCTTAAATATCCATCATGACTCAATTCTCAGGGCCCAATGCTAAATCTTTTCCTCACTACACTCCACCCCATGGGTGGACACAGCCAGGGAGGTACCATTGGCTTAGAATCCAACCCATCTGTGGTGGTTTGAATGAGTGTCCCCCATAGGCTGTAAGTATTCAGACATTTGTCTCCAGTTGGTGGCACTGTTTTTGGAGGTCTTACAAGGTGTGGCCATGCTAGAGGAAGTACGTTATTGGGGGCAGGCTTAGTGAGTTTAACAAGCCTTGTGGTCTCTAGCTGCTCTCTCTCTGCTTCCTGTGCTATTTGCGAGATGTGACCCTCAGATTGCTGCTCCAGATCCAGCCGCCATGCCTCCTGCCACAATGGACTCTAATTCCCTGGAACCATCAATCATAAGCTCAAATAAACTCTTCCTTTTACAAGTTCCTTTGGTCATGGTGTTTTATCACAGCAACAGAAAAGTGACTAGTACAGTAATTTTGTACCAGAGAGTGGGCTGTTGGCTGTGAAGAACCTGACCATGTGGATGTTTGGAGAAATGTGGAAGATTTTGGAACTTTGGGCTATAAAAGCTGTTCACTACTGTAAGCAGAGCTTAAAGGGCCATTCTAGTAGAAGCCTGGAAGAAAGCATGGCTGCAAAAACATGTAGTTCCAGAGGAAAATACAGACTTAGGCAGCAAGTGGGATATTTTGATAGAGTCTGGCAGCAGTTTGCCCACAGCCCAAATGCTTGCCTGATGCTAAGTTGAAAAGCAATGGACTAATGTCTTTGGCTGAGGATATTTCAAGACAGTCTAATGTAGAAATGGGGGCGTGGCTTTTAATGGTGAATATTATACAGATCTACAGTGAAAAAGAGCAAATGGGGCAGAAGGAAATGCAGAATGTACAGTTTGGATCTGATAACTGCACTAGGAAGATTAAAGGTGTGGCCAAGGCATGTGAAGGAGTGGCTCCCTTTCACAAGGAGACTAAAGTGATTAAGGAGAGGCCTGGAGATATACAAGTAAACAAAAGAATCAGTACTTTCAGGACAAGACAACACCCAGCTAATCTTCCAACAAGTCCAGTGCAGAGAAAAATTGCAAATGTGGTTAAAGTAGGAGAGATTCCATCCCAAACTTGCAGCCAGATTCAACAATTTCGTTCACGAGGTGCTGGCTTTAGAGGCATGAAGTTTGCAAGAGTGAAGGGATCATCAGTTCTTCCTCCGCGGTTTCAGAGAGCTGCCAAGGTCAGGCAGAGTGCTCCAGGGGCGTCCCTGAATAAAGAAGGCCCTGATAGGCCATTGCGTGAAGCTGTGAATGTGAAGCCTGGTTGGCAGTGGAGACCCCAAGAAGACTTTCAAGATGCCAGACCTGTGAGATATTTTCCAAGGAGAGCTGCATACAGGGTGTGGTACTGGCCTAAGAAAGAGATGTATGTTGCAAGCAAAGCTGGAAGAGCTGAGCCATCTAAGCCCTTTGGAAGTCAA